>QVXC01000076.1:0-103879 GCA_003501895.1 Phaeosphaeria sp. A1 3.1a
ATGTGTATAAGAGACAGTATATATATATATCAATTGAGGCAGTTCAAGAACTTCCGAGTGGAGGAGGAGATCATGTATAAAGTGGTACGACCAACCATGACGCCAGGCCGATGCGCGTTCCGAGGCTGTTTTGCGGCGCCACTTCTGACACCGATCACGACTCCGACTCCACCTCACACACGACACTGGACGGATACTTCACAATCACATTGCCATCAAAACCATGTCAAACGATTGAATAAGGGACCTTGATTGATTGTGAAAACATGAAATCAAGTAGCTCCAAGCGTGTTATCCATCCTGAACTTGAACAAATCGTTTCCATGCAGAACACGCAGAAAGCTCAAATCCCAAATGCTGACGAAAGCAAGACAGAAGCTTGACGCAATGCCGACATGGCGATGAAGAAAAGCCAAATCCGAAAGTATCCATTCGCAAATACAAGTTCATCCAAAATTGATGCTACAAGGACGAACAAAGAAAAGGAGACAAAGTTTTGAGACAAAAAAGACAAGCAAAGTGCAAATCCGCCTGAACGCCCTTGTGCGCTTGGATCAAAATATCTGGGCATGTGGGCTGGTTCTCACGCTTACTGACCGCAAGCACGGCACCAGTAGGGGAGGTTGTGAGCGCGGCAGTAGCCTTGTGGCGTATACGCCATCGGATATGTGCCATGGACTTGCTGAGGATACATAGCTGGCATCTGCGTCGAGTATGTCGGGTTCTGGCCATTGTATGAGCGCCACTGGCCGAGGACGCGCTGATGGTGGTTCATCACGGTCGTAACGGAGTTGGCATACACCGAAAGCATGCCCTCGAGGTCGTCGGGCTGAACGTCTTGCGAGCGCAGTTGGAAGGCATTGGCCGCTTCCTGATGATGAGTGCGCAGGTTGAGGAGTTGGCTGACAGCTTCGCGGCGGCGGGCAGCTTGATTGGCGTTTTGTTCCTCCAGAGCGGTGATACGGGCGAGTAGATCTTCTTGCGACTGGGTCTGAGATGTTCTAAGCTGAGCATTTTCGTGCTCAAGCTCGGTGATGCGCTGCTCTTGACGATGCTGGTTCTCTTGAATCATCTTGAGTTGTGCGCCGAAGCCCATTGGCATGGTTGTGATTGAGCCTGGAAGAGGTGGAGGAGTTTGAGCTGTACCCACGGAACGCGACTCGAACTGTTTGACTGGACTGGGTGGATACTGGTTGCTTGCTTCTGCTGACGAGAAGGACGTCGCAGATTTCGGCATCGTGATTAAGCGACTTGAACACCTGCGAGCAAGAAACAGTATACACGTTGTGGGATGATCGGCGCGGGAAACAGCGGAGGTGGTGGTTGAGGTCGAGCGGGAGCGGAGGAGTGTTGATGTGGCGTGGTGTTGTCCAGCATACAAGAAGCGCAAAAGGCCAGAAGTCGTTCTGTTTGTTTACAGCACACTTGCGCAGATTGATGACGCAACATGACAAACGGGGAACACCACAGAAGCTTTCGCTGATGATTGATCTGCAGGGAAAGATGTCGATAAGCTATTCTGCCTGATTCATGTGACAGCAACAACGGGCAGCACCCTTTCACTCTTCGGACTACTAGCTGTCAGTCGGACAACAGGTGGGTCCGCACTAGTGCGTGTTTCCACGATCCATAAATGCCTGTACACCTGCCACTACTTGCACCATCTACCGACACTGGTCAGCGATCACAAGCTCCACCTCACTCCTGTCTTCAACTCCAATCTCGGCCCCCTCAATCTCAGGCGCCTTTCTGCAAGATGCCCACCCACCAGGCTATCAGCATGGAGAGCCTCCCGGTCGAGCTCATAACCCTCATAGCCGAACACACCGACGACGCGACGCTACAAGCTCTAGTCAAGACATCCCGCAAAGTTCAAGCCGGATCATTCTCAACCTTTGGAAATCGATTCTTCCGGACCATCAAGTTTTGCATGTACGCCAATAGTCTGCAAGTATTGACAGACATCTCGTATACATCTCGACTTGTGGGTTTCGTGCGAAATGTCGCCTTCGGTACCGAAGATGTAGGGCTTGTCGATCCAATCCACGACGTCGATGTTCGTGAAGGGAGGTTCATGCACTCACCAACGAACTTCAAAGCTATATCGATGAGAGAACTACTACGCGCACGAGGGCGGGTAGACTCAGCCATCATTTCCCAGGCGCTCATGCGATTCCCGAAGCTAGAAGTGCTGGTCATCGGCCAACATCTTAGCCTGGATGGGAGCAAGCTGCCATCGGCCAAGCGCGCGGCTCAAATACAATCAGTATATTGTCCATTTGGTCAATGTTCGACATTCCTGGGATCTAGGGGGATCTTCAGCGTTTGTCGGACTATCTCTCTTGCTCTGCAACAAATGGGCGACGACTTCCGTCATGTCAAGACTAGTATCTCATTGCCACAGGACTGTTCACCAGAGACCCAAGTTGTCGAAATACTATCGGGTTGGTACTCACGCGACGAAGTGTCACACCGCGTGACCAACCTTCAGCTCACGTTGAGCGCTGATGAGACAGACTTCGATGGACTTGAACTACGAGATCTCGTTGAAACTGCCATCATCAATACATTGGAGGTGCAGTACGTGAACCATAATTGGTACGCGCAAGACGAACTACATGTCATGGCTTTGAAACTGCCGAATCTCAAACGTACAGCTTTGACAGACTTCTGTGCCAAATCCAGCACATTTGCAGCCCTTTTGCGCATTCATGGCAGTCGCTTGACCAGTGTGTCGCTTAAGGACTGCTCAACGTCAGAATGCCTGCTGGATCCCCTCCAACCTTCGCGCAATTCATGGGACAAATACCACAGCGCGATTCGCGATCAGGGGCCACCCAATGGCTCTCAATTCTTAATCAGTTCCGAGACTGCGACAATCTCGTTACTCTGCATCTCGAGCGACTCCATATCAAGTCTGAGTTGCCCGACCCTGATCGATTTGGGACTACAGAGCTTCCCGTAGGCGAAATGGATGAGACCATGTCTTCATTTGGAGAATGGCGGGGAAAAGAAGAGATCGAGAGGGCACTCCAGGCACTTCAGGATCAAGCAGACTGCCTTTTGTTCAGCAGACGTCCACGCCTGCCTCAACTTCCTCGACAGCGCTTTCTGAATCTCCGATTTGCCAACTTCAAGGCATCGCCATCAATACATAGCTGGACTCCTAGGGAGACGTATCTTCTGAGCGAGTATCGAATCTACCGTGAACATTATATTCACGATGATTCGTTGGCCGATACACCTTTCGACAATTCTCACGACTTCCCTATCCGAAAAGTTGACGATTCTGATTTCTCGCCGCTTCGAGAGACTGCTTCTTTTTGTTACGCGCACGAAGAGCAATTGCCACCAGGGCGTCTGAGACTTCCACATCTATTGTGGGGCAAGTGGCAGACAGTTTGGATCAGGAAGACGCCGATACCATTCGAAGTCATTCAAGAGATGGCGGAGGATGCCATCAGAAATCGCACATAGAACACAGTTTCGTCAAGATTCAAAGAGACTGAGTAGCGACGAATGAATGATATTTTGGTCAGCCGTCAGCGATTGTACATATTGAGATAAAGACTTCATTCTTTCATGACCTT
The DNA here is from genome assembly GCA_003501895.1 of Phaeosphaeria sp. A1 3.1a. Lineage (NCBI taxonomy): Eukaryota > Fungi > Ascomycota > Dothideomycetes > Pleosporales > Phaeosphaeriaceae > Phaeosphaeria > Phaeosphaeria sp. A1 3.1a. The sequence continues at coordinate 3,591 of QVXC01000076.1, forward strand.
CAACTACAAAGTTTTATGTACTGTGTGACTGTTAAGTAAAAGATGCGTCAAATGTGCTTGTAGCAAGTACAAACGTTGATCTCTTCATAAGCTATTGTGATAGACCACTCTCCCAGGTTACTAACAACAGCCATCATAACAGCTAAACAACTAACAGAAACTTCCCAGACAAGTAAATCATGTTGGACGGTATAGATCTGAAGTCGCAGCAATCAGCCCACACCTGTGCTGCTATGTATTTTGGAATCTACTTGTCAGCAATTTGCGAGACGTATTTTGGGGTGTTGTATCGGCAGATGAAGGAAATTACATTCATTAATTGATGCATCTAAGTATTTTGCAAGATGAGCTTCACATAGGTCAATTTCAAAAGCAGTGATACCGTGAATGACTTTGATATAGTCTCAGCCGCCGTTCAGTTAGACTCGTTGCCATCCGATGTGATAAGGCGGAATGCACTTTTCGCTAGCGCCCTCCTTCCAAGAGTAATCTTCATTGAAGTAGCCGTCTCCAAACTTGACATGGTCCTCAAGAGGCAGCTCATTCCAGTCGTCGATGATGTGTTGCGCCTCCAGACATTCCCAATCGCCGCAAAGACCGTTGCGGAGAATGTAGTACATTCGACGTGCGAGGACAGCTTCAGGGTCGAAGGCAAGTCGCTTGTACTCGTCCGAGACATTGGCAAGGAATTTTTGCCGCAAGAATCGGTCATTTTCGTAGACAGGTTCGGTATTGGCTTTCTGTTCTGTTCCGTCGAATCCGAGGGTCCAGTCGTCATTGTCTGTCCAAATCCAGAACGGTGGGCGAGCAGCCATGACCTTCGGCGCAAAATAAGCATCGTCCCAGTCGATGACTCCAGTGATATTAACTGTATTAGTAGTAGCCTCAGCAAGCAGGTTGTATGAATGTAGATCACCATGAACCAGAACGCTTGGTCCTTCGAGATAACCACGGGCCTCAAGTGATTTGCAGATTTCCGTAAATCCAACCCAGATGTCGTAAAAGCAGCACCCCTCTCCAATCTCGACTTTTCGGCGAACCTCGATAATTTCTAGTAAATGGTTTAAAGGTACTTGATCAATAGACGGACGGTAGTCTTCATCCAAAGATGTCACCTTCTCTATGCATATTGGAGATTCGTGAGAGGATGTGAGGTTGGCGATAGAAATGTTGCCGGAAAGTGCCTCTTGAGACATTATCTGATTGACAATATTGATCACGCCATGCAGAAGGCTTCTCTGTTGCTCAAGACTCCAAGAATCAATCACTTCTCCGACCTGAATTCCTGGATCGCGTTTCTGGATCATGTAAGGCATCTCCAGAAGATTGTTCTCTGACACATCGTAGTGCACGATTTCGGGCGTGAGAACTGGCAACTGAGCATTGATCGCTTTCAGCTTGGCGACCTGAACGCTCATCTGATCGTCGTTCCATCGCGGGATACGGATAACATAGCTTTAAGGGACAGGCTCGGGCTTGCACAGGATTTTGCGGAGTAGTTGCTGCACCCGATCGAAACAAGAGCGTTTCCACTGTGTTGACTGCACGTGAACACCAACGACACGGTTACTCGTGCCCCCTTTGACGTGTTCAGTGCGGATAGCTGTGCTGTCGCAGCCAATGAGTCGGCTACAAGTTCGGTAATCTTGTTGCGAACCTCCCCATAATATGCTTTATCGGCCCTCTCTAGGCCCTCGGTCGACGTGTGGGATGCATCAGAGTGCTCTGTTGATCCTGAAAAGGTTGCTGCAGAGGGTTCCGTGGTCATGGTGCTGGTGCCGGGTGAGGATGGCTGTGGTATGTATGAGATGAAATAGTAGAGATGACGGTTGCGTGACAATCTATAGTTGTGAAAGTCTTGTGGTTGACGACTGTGGGGAGAGAGTAGGAACAACATATACACGGTCATTGACAATGAGTGGACCTCTTCACAATGCTTACGTTGTTTTTTGTTCACAATGCAAGATAAGTTTTCACATTGTACGATATCGGGAAACTGCCAAGACGGTGATCTTGCTGAATGGGATACTTTTCTCGAGAGGATCAGCACGTAACTTTCCACCATAGGGTCACATCCTTACTTGACAGCAAGTTTTGAGGCACATTGCGAATATATGATGCGAGAAGAAGAGGGAAGTTGGATTTGTGATTACATTTTTCTAGGTCTGTTGCAATATATTCTAAGCATACCTCACCTGCCCCGAAACATGTATTTCAGAGCACACATACCATGAAGACATTTACGCCAAGTGGCCGCACTAATCGACCCGCCATGTGACCTGCCTTGGTGAACTAGTTGAAGTTTGTACATCGCTCGTAAGCCCCAGCGCGCCAAGAACCGTCTTCGAGGAAGTAGCTTTCGCCAAGTACAGCATGATCTTCTGGATGGAGTTGATCCCACTCAGCGATGACAGCCTCAGCTCGAGGAACGTCGTCATCCGATAGGCCGAAACGGAGGAAGTAGTACATGCGTCGTGCGAGCATGGCCTCGGGACTAAATGCCAGCCGCTTGTACTCTTCCGAGGCATCATCAAGGAAGACACGCTGAAGCAGTCGACCATCGCTATCAGATGGCTCACAAGATGCGTCTTTCTCAGCGTGATCAGTGTCAGAGTCTGCATCCTCTGGGTTCCAGAGCCAGAATGGCGAGAGATAAGCCATGAAGCGGGGCGCGAAGTGAGCATCGTCCCAATCAATGACGCCAGTGATCTTGACGGTTGAAGGGCCAGTGATCTCCCCTAGCAAATTGTACGAAAGTAGGTCGCTATGGACCAGGACACATGGGCCTTCAAGGAAGCCTTGTGCCTCAAGGGACTTGCACATAATCTTGAATCCGTCCCAGACGTCAGTATAGCAGAAACGATCGGCGACTCCATTCTGCCGACGCATCTCGCAGACTTCGAGTAAATGATCCACCGATGATTGTGTTGTTGAGGGAACAAGTTCCTCGGTACCGAGTGGGGCGATCTTGTTGACGCGTACTGGTCCTGCGGTGGACGACGCAAGATTGTCCACTGAGATCTCGCCAGGGGCAGCTTCGATGGATGTCATCTGGTTAACAAGCTGGATAAACTGTCGGAGGAAGTCTGTCTTCTGGTCGAGGTTCATTGAGTCGAATAGATCGAAGAACTTGCGTCCTGAGATGAACTTCTGGACCATGTAAGGCTTCTCGAGGATGTTCTCCGATGCTGTGTCGTAGTGAACGACTTCAGGTGTGCAGAACGGAAGGCGGGCTTTGATTGCCTTCAATGTGGCAACCTGACTGTCAACAAACGTATCCCCGTCCCCACGAGGTAAGCGGACAACGTAGGTCTCTGAGGTGGTGGGAGGTACCTTGCCCAGAATGCGACGCATCAGGTACTTCGCCCAACCAAGACAGGAGCGTGGTGGATTTGCAGTCTGGATATGAACACCAACAACGCGATTGTAAGCGCCGCCTTTGATGTGTTCTGTGCGGATAGCTGTGTTGTCGCAGCCGAATTTCTCGGCAATGAGTGCCGCCACTTTGTGTTGGAATGTCTCGAAAGGCTCGGCTTCGTAACAGATAGTAGACCCATTATCTTCTTCATCGATGTCGCCGCCATCGTGTTCAAGCGGTGTATCGGTTGAAGGCGCCGCGGGCACTGGGCCAGGGGCTACGAGGACTTGTGAGTCCATAGAGCCAGTGGGCGTTGAGGATTGCTGAGGTGGAAGTGAACAAGTATTTGCAGACATAGTTGTTGCTTTGTAAGTTGAGTTGTAGGATAGCGTAATGAACGAGAGAATATTGAGGTGGATGGGGAGAGTTTTAAATAGATATGGAGTAGCTACGCTCCGCAGCTGGCGCTGTCACAATGCTTTCTTTGGTTGCTGTAAGCAAATCACATAAGGCTTTCACTTCTTTACTTCTCACATAATATTAGAAATGGGAACAAAGCGCGTTCAAAATTATGTTTAATCCAGCAGATTACAAGGGTAGCTACGAACAATGTAGTTCACTTCTCGCATATCACGTCGGACGCAATACATAGTACAACGCTTCTCAAACAATCACTGTAAGTCCTGAACTGAGCTCTACCGGCAGGCTTCTTACCATAATGAGCATGGTCTACCTTCGAGTCTTCACAATGTCCCTGAGCACTGCGCTCCAGCTTTATGCCAAGGTCAGTCACAATGCTTTTCACTTACGTCAAGTATCCCTATATAGCTTGTAGCCCATAATTTCCCCATGCATACTTCTTCTTTACCACAAGCAGAATCACAACCAAGTAAGCGATCAAGCACATAGGTCAACTGCATCAGTCTACAGACACAACTTCGAGACTAAAATCAACATGGCCAAAGGAACAACCAAGCAGCACCATTGCGTCGGCAAGAGTGGCTGGGTCGGCAAGATCAGCCCTGGCGGCTGCATGCATGTCACTAAGGGTAAGGTCCGCTACTGCTCCAAACACGAGATGATATGTAAAGGTGACCACCCTTTGACCCAAAACTCCAAGCACCTCCAGAATGAACCAGGATGCATGCAGTGCATTGGTGGGATAGAGGCCGATGAGCGTTGTAAGCGAGAGGAGGCCGAAGAGGAGCGCAAGAAGGCCCAGAAGAACAGCGACGACGCTTTCTGGAACCCTCCCAAGGACCGCAAGAAGAAGTAATCTTCTCGCACAAGCTCATCCGTCGAGCTCGTCACTTGCGTAGTTTGCCATCCTCAACACCATCGTAGGAGCTTTTCTTTTTCACCGCGTAATGTACTTTCTCCACATGTACACCGATGGGCTTTAGATATGCACGTATGTGCTATCCGAGGCAACTCTGTGAATCATATATGTGTAGGAGAGACGGCCACTTCAAGAAGAGGCTTAGTCGAATATTAGGTAGCCACTAGAGCAGGCCTAGAATAAAATGTCAACAATGTTACAAAACTTGAAAAACAAACACAAATCTTCCTGTGTAATTGATCGTGATGTCCTACAAACGGTCCCCGCACTCTAATTGTTGGGAATCGAACCACTGTGCGTACGTGGAGGGAAGGCACGTGATTACCTAACTAGATGGCCCATGCGCTGGGTGTACCTCCTCTACGAGGTGCAACCTCACTTCTAAATCAATCAATCATCTACCTTAACTCGTTGCAACGACTGCTACTTGATTCACCCCTCTACCTTTGCCGTATCAACACTAATAATACATCTCAAAGAGGGAGAAAATATTGAGTCATCTCATCTTTTGCCCGACTGATCTACTGTTATTGAAGATTGACGCTCTTTTCTGGAGCAGAAATAACGCTCATGGTGATCATGATGCCAGCGACTGTCATCGACATCATGTCCACTGAGCAATAAATGGTTTTTCAGTCGAAGTTCTGGCTTGGTCTCACGGATGCCGGTGGTAAAGCGATAACATTGGTTCCAAACCCTTGGTACACAGCTCTTGAACTCAGTTCTCTGACTTAATTGTACATTGCGCTTCTCTCTTCCCGCGTCGTCCCTCACTTCCTACGCACCCACCATGTGCACCAAAACTGCCTCATATCTCAAGTCTGGCTCCTAGATAACACTAGTAACTGGAACAGACCCAGCCGACCCTTTCCCATCCTGGTACAAAATCCCCGCCTTCTCTCTCTGGAGCCTTGATGAAATTCTTATTCCGAGTATAGCGATGAGCCGGCTCATAGATGGGCTCCACAGGCCGATGGTGGACTTGACGCTCATTGTGGGCATTGATAGCTCCAGATTCATCGTCATCGATATAAAATCCAAGAGCCGGATCGTCGACACATGAGTAAGAGACTACACCTGTACGCGGCGAGTCATCTCGAAAGAATGGTGCAGTTGGGTGGATGTTCGGTGCGAGAAAAGAGCAAAGCCCAGTATACTTGAGGGACGGTGGTGCTACGCGTCTCTGGCTTGCGCTTTTAGCTTTGGGGTAAGTAATTTCGAGATGCCATGTCCCGGTTCTTGCATCAATCCAATCATTGAACATTCTTTCTGACTTCGAAATTCTCTTGCGCCAATGCAAATACTCCTCAACCCTCTCTGTCATGGCAGTAGGCTCATTTGGCAGGCGTACCCCATCGTACACGAGCCAACATGCTGAATCCTGGTATACTCTGTCCAATGCATTCTCTATACTCGCCCCGAAATGTCGATGCTCAGCCGTGTACAGAGGGGTGAATAAAGTACCCAATTCCGCTAGTGCAATTTGCATTCGCCTGAACAGAGCGTCCAGACTACCCACGTGCAGGGCACTTGTATCATCGCAATCCAAGTCAGGCCTGGCAACTTCGATTGTGACATGTCGCCAACGAGCACCTAGCATCCGAAACGGCTTCGAGGCAATAGAAAACGATTTAGGGTCGCCCATCCATTCCAGTAGTTGCAGGTCAATCTGCAAAGTCAATTGCTCTAGCCCAGGTAGGAAACTACGGACGAGTGGACCGGTCGTTCCAAGCGGTACAAGTGTGTCCCAGTATTCTTCCCGTGGTAGCAGACTGCACCAAGCGTGGCAATGGCTGTTGCTCACAACCTGCTTCTCGCTGCATCTCACGGCGACATCGAGTCTCATCTCACTGACACTGTGTAGCAGAAGAGTGTCACGCCCGATATGTGCGTGAACAGGCGATGGGAGGTGTGCAGCGGGTCTGATGCATGTGACCACACCATGACGCTGGAATTGAGCCAGACCAGCAGCAAGAAAGAATTTGGAAGTCACAAGCCATCTTGGGACTTGGGAGCTCGGATTTGAACTGGTTTCGTAGGATACTTTGACTACATGGTCCGAGGCGTAGATCAGTAATGAGGTGTCGAACCAAAGAATGTCAAAGATACGGTCAAGCAGCTCGCGGGGTAGCCTGGATATGGTGCACGGAGACGCGTCCATCGCACGAGCAAAGGAAGGGATTATACATAGACTCTGTCAAATCTGGAATTGGTCTTGCATGATGTGCAGCAATGACCGTTGGTGATGATCAAGGTGTTGGACGGCGGTCAACGTGGATGCGCAACAGCCTTTCCTGCATTGGGCCTAGGTTGAAATGGTCCCGCAATCACTCATCTGTATTGCATCTGGCAAGCACCGAATGTGATCGTTCAATCTTGAAGATTAGGATTGGTTGCGCTTGGACAAGTTCACTACGCATGAAGCCATAGCTTGATTATTAACATTCCATGAACGACAAAGAACATGGTTCGATACAAGATCCTGTAACGTAGAATACTGCAGTGTATGCATAACTTCTTTTGAAGCTGCGGTACAGTAACTCCTCATTCTCAGCCATAAAAAAAAGAAAACCGTAGACGCTCCACGACTCGAACGTGGGATCTCTCACAAGCCTTATCGTGACGGGCGGGTTGCGCGTTCCTTTCGGATTCTTGATCTGCTACAATTCGGGAATCAGATGTAACCTGAGCGGGGATTCGATGACCTCTCGTTGCCAAGCACGTCTCTAGTCCCCTTACACAGCACGGTGAAGTGCTGGGCGCGCCGTCAGTTGGATGCGAGCGTCTTGACCACTGGACTAAGCGCCCTTGTAAGTTGCGTTATGATCAACGTTTCGACAATATGATATATAGCCGTCTTGAATTCTTCGTGGCCTAGTCGTCCTCTGATTTGTTCCTCTTCTCGGAGACACTGTACGCAATAGTAGAGCCAGGAAGCTCTCATGTGGCCATGCCAGAAGCATCGACCGAACTGTCCGAGCCTGATTACTTAATTGACGATGCGAACAACCCCCTTAATTATTCATATCTGCGAATAACTAGGATTTTGAAATAGAGAATCCTGCTACGTAGAATCAATTGAGACGTGCCGTCACTACGTGCTAAGAGTTGACATGCTGTAATTAACTCATCGCAAAAGTCGCACGGCGATACCGCGCGTCGTAAAGTTAGCTTCTTTGTTGCGCTCAATCTCGAAAGCCCGATCTATAACTCTGGTAGACAACGCTTCAGCTGCGGATCCACAAAGTTCGGATTCTTCGACTCTTCCCCACTGCCTCCAACAGCATACGTTCTCTTCGCATCCCATTTGATCAAGCCACCCTTCTCCGTGATTGCGAGCATTTGCCCTCTGTCCTCCAAACTTAGAGTGCAGATATGCTTGTGGACAGCCCAGTCGTTGCGCTGACATGTGCTCGAGCAATACGTCGCTGTACCGCATCGACCGCATCTCTGCAATACTGTCTTCTCGTCTCCAGTTTTATTGCATGCAGTACATTTGGAGAGGTCAAGTGCTTTGTAGAGCCAATGTGGGCTCATCGCGATCCCATCGCCCCAGACGTCCATTGGCGCATACTCAACATAAAACTTATGTCGCATTTTCTTTCCGGTAGTCCATCTTGTTTCCGTGACCATATCTCTTGCGAATATACGACTGAGTTGCTCAATTTTCTCTGGGTCGGTGATATCATCATCACCTTCCATGCTCTCTTTGGGATTAGGTATCCAAGCACCCCTATCAGGCCCTTCCAAGGCAATGTTGTATGTGAGCATTAAGGTCCAGTTGTCGCCATCTTTGTCTAGTGTGCCGAAGGTAATTTGGTTTCCGACGCGACCAATTTCAATGTTGGTTTCGTCGGCTTCGCCTTGTTGGATGGCGAGAGTCCATGTGAACGAGAACCAAGCATCTAGGTCTATAAATGCAGCGAGTGCATCCGGACACCAATGGTAGAGGACTGTAGCTATGCCCAGCGCGGGGCGGAGGTCGCTGATTCCACTGTTGGGGCCATTCTCTGCTTCAATGTCCACGACTGAAAGTGGATGGCAGTCCAACTGTAAAGCTGCATTGGGGTGATCCGGTAGCCTGAAGCTGTCTAAAGACTTCAATTTCGATGTCATGATGGTCGCTGATTGACGCGGATGAATGCACGCTCATGCAGTGCAAAAGTTAGATAGTGGGGCTGAACAACGTTTTTGATTGGCCACAGTGATCGCACTAGGAGCGCGAGCGCGGAATACTCTACCTCGTCATTCCTCCGCACGAAGCGGCTGCTATCCGCGCGCGCGAAACCTCAAGCACTCTCATGTACAGTAACATCACGTGTTCGAGGTCCTACTTTCCCCGCGTGCATGACCTCGTTTACAGCTCACTGGGGTCGGTCTTGAAAATAAGTCAGAAAAGGAGTCAGAAACCAGAACTCGAGAGTTACAGGCTTCGAAGCATATCACCACAATGACAAATTCGCCGACATGGTCAGCACAAAGTGGCTTCGGTTGATTACTTCTCCGCCTGTCGAGATACCATAGCTGATGTCAGCACAAGGCGATATCCAGATGCGGGCAATCCCCCAATCTGGTGGGCATATAGACTGGCTGTCCGGGAATTACTTCAACCTGTCTTTTCTCGAAAGCTTGCTCTGTCTGACGATCTTCTTGAATATCTGCGCCCTTTCCCTGCGTGACAATGCACCCGATCTTCCACACACCCGAACTCCTCATGCAAATAGTTCTCTATCTCGACCCCAACGACATCGGATCCTGCTTCGGCGTCTCTCGACATTGGCGAACAACCATCAAAAACAATCTCCCTCCACGCTTACATCTACTCCCAGACTCAATTTCCGAATCCCAGAAACTATCATGCGAACCTCTTCCCCGCGCTATCCGCGATCTTGCTACCAGCATCCAAATTGAAAGTGAATGCTGCGTTCTCGCAGCACAAATGCTCGAGTTGGGCGATGGGTACCTGCGCTGGCGTGAGGGAACACACGCACAAGTCTTGGAGCAGATTAGACCACATCTGCATCCGCTCCTCGCCGTAAATGCGATCGAACTGGTATCTGGACTTGACTCCGTCACCAGAGGGTATCTTGAGATATGTTTGCGGACGAAGTGCACATGGAAAGAGTTTGCCGAGCTACTCGACAACCAGTGCTGGCACGCGAAAAGCATGGCTGCGCCATTTGTCAGGAGTGTAGAAGTATATGCTTGGGGAGGCGCGAGGTGGGACCTAAGTAATCAGAGCGTGAAGCTGAGGGGTCGCGAGACCTGGGCCAGATACATGGTGAGGATCGAGAGGGATAAAGGAGTGCGCATGGGCGATGTGGCTGATGAGCTGAAGGGACTTTTGACGCCGGACGCGAACGACGAGGATGACCAGAGCCTACTCCTGGAATGGAAATTCCAGTCTTGATGTATCGATCAGAGCAAGGCATGGCGCGCTCTCACCCGATTGTAGAAGATACAAAGGTAGTCAAAGAAGTCTTTCGGCACTGAGTTTCTATATGTACAGCAGGAAGGAGCGAACAAGTTATGTACAAAAACAGAACAAGGAGATCTATGACAGAGTAGCGACCGACTGTTCATCCCACCTCTAATCATACACATACGAGGACTTTCTCAACCCCACACCACCACCACAGTAATTCTGCCCACGATGAAGATCTAGTCCTCCTCGCAATGGCACTGGTTGCACCAAACATCCGAACCACCCTCCAAATTGCCATCATCATCGCAATCTCCACCCGTAGCCTTGCAGCCCGTCAAATTGCACAATGCCGAAAGTGTATCGCTCTTGCCACCGCACGCCGTGCCGCCCATGACGCACACCATGGAGTAATCGTCGCGTGCGTGGAGCTTAGCTGGGCCGTCCGAAAGGGACCTAGCCTTCACGGATCTCGTCGCCTTCTCGGGCATGGCCGCTGCCATAGACGAGGAGGCGTGCAGAAGCAGCATCGCCGCTGCGGAGAGAGATGCGTACGTGAACTTCATTTTCGGTGGAGGTGGATTTGGTGAAGGATATCGATTCGACGCTTGGGTCGAGGAGTTTGGTGGCGAGAGAGGAGACGAATTCTTCTTCGGAAGCGTAGCGGTTCTTGCTGAATCTGAGGAGTTGCTCGTTAGAGGATGCGTCGACGACTGTGACGTTGTATTTTGTGTTGTTGGACATCTTGCTTTCTTGTTAGCTGGGATGTGGGAAGTGGGTGGAGCGTAATGTGTCTCACACGATTGAGTGTTGGAGTTGTTGGAAGCTGTTGAGTGATGTTCTTTGGAGGGTAGTAAGAGGTCTTATATAGACCTTGTGCTTCAGTGTCTGAAGCTCTGCGAACACTAGGTTACTCTAACATGAATCGTTCACAGCTAGCTGACGCTCTCAAAGGCAACAGTGCTAATGCTCAGCCTCATTCAGAGATGACTCCAAGACGCCCATCTTCGGCATCATGTCAAGTGCTAACTCTCGATACACCAGATCTTCGTCCTCGGAGTTGGATCTCGTCGCAACATAGAACATCTCGGACGATCGCCCGCTGAACTATTCGTTTCACCTTGACCTTTCAGTACGGGGCGTTCTTGTTGTGCGGTCTTCGGTGGAATTATGGGAGACTCTACTCGTCAACATTTCCCCAGCTTCTACCCCGAGACCAGTGACTAAAGTCTTGTTCGGTGCCTGGTCACAACTAGACCCTCTTGGCAGATGCTTGGCAACTAGCGACAAGGCGGAGAGGAAGCATGAGACAAGTGGTGATTTTCACGTGAGATGTCGTAGCCTGTCTCTTGTCCGGGCCTGGTTTGGTAGGTATGAATCCCCAGTCTGGCTAGCGCAGGCGTGTTCCCCGAATGCCAAGTCCGATTTCGAACTCCACGAACTTTGATAATCTGTTCCAAACTTTCATTGGCAATCCTTCTAGAAGAACCTCTAACAATTCTGAGTTGCTTGGTCGGCCAGAGTACGTCACTGTGGCTCAACATCCCAATTTCGACGCGCGGTCCATGGTCGCAGTCAGGCAGCACTATTCACGTGATCGATGGAGCAGTGTCAACAAACCGAGCACATAATCTCGATAGATGATCCGAGACCCGAGACATAGAAATCGTTCAACACACTCGACTTTTTGCTTCAACAAGTCACTCAGATGCTTCTGAAATATATCATCCATGCTGTCTTGCAAAGTCCTCTTGTGTAAGACTTCGTCTCGCAGTCAATGCTTGACATGGACCTCCATACTCGTTGAAGTATATCTCTCAAAAAGCATAAGACGTATCATCAACAAACCTCATCGGACGCTTGGTCAAGTGGTAAGACGCTCGCACACAACTGAAGACAGACCGGCTACTTAACCGTGCCGTGTACTGGGGCGCCTACCCGGGAGTTCATCTCCTATATTTGTAGCAGACTACGGCAAGTCTCTGCGAGAGATCGTGCGTTCGATTCGCACAGTTTCCAGTGTTTTTGCGCGAGCTTTGCCTTTTGACCCATCTTTCAGTTCTACCTCTCTTGTCGAGAATATTGCAGCGAGGGATCGTTCTGAAATATTCTTGTGCACACGTGAAGTCGGCGTCCAACTCGCGGGATATGTCCCTGTGGATATATCACATCTAATAAACCAGAACGTGTTCAGACGAACACCAAGAGCATTTGGTCTAGTGGTAAGACGCTCGCTGCCAACGCCGGATAGTAAACGGGCTCGACGCTTGATCGTGTCGATGACCGGGTTTGGTGCCGCCCAACGCTTTCCGGAACGCTCAGTCTATAGCAGGACGAGGTACAAATGTAGCGAGAGGTCCTGCGTTCGAATCGTAGAATGTCCAGTCGTTCTTTGTGCGTCGTGGATTTGCTTCAGAACGCAATTCGTGCAGATCCTCGTGGAGCTTCAACCGTCCTCCTCTTCCTTGATCTCCTTCTTCACACTCGTCCTCCCTCTTGATTTCCCAACCCTTCCCTCAACACTCTCTTCCTCCCCGCCCCCCTCCCTCTTAATATCCTTCTGCTCCTTCTCCCACTCCTTCTTCTCCTTCACCCACATCTCCTTCTTCCTCTTATACCCCTCATACTCCCTCGCCCTCTCCCAACATTCCCTAAATATCCTACTCGCCTCCTCCTTCCCCTCCTTCCCCTCATGTTCCTTACTCTTCTCCAACTCATCGCCCGTGCTCTTATCATATTTCCGGCCTCCTTTATGATTCGCATACCTCTTTGCGCGCGTCATGCCCATTTGCAAATACTTCCTAGCCATGTCCATGCCAATGAAATCATCCTGCTTGTCGTACTCGAGGAACTTGTTCCAGATATCGGATGAGGATTTCTGGGCAATGACTGGTGTGCGGAAGCGCCAGAGAGGCAGCAGTTCGGATTTGTAGGGCTCAAAGGTTAGGACGAGGTGTTCGCCGCGACCGATGTGGTAGGTCATGCGGGCGGACTTTGTCAGGGGGGAGTGCGGGGAGAGAGGCATCGTGGGATTGAAGGTGTGGTTATGGAGGGCGATTGATGTACTCAAGATGGAAGAACATTGAAAGTTTGGACGACATGGCGGCGTTGATGGCGGTCATTGTCTGTTTCGCGATGACGTAGTGCATCTTGGACGCGACGCGCGATCATGTTATTATTCAGTAGCAGGTAGCTTGTTTGTCGCACTAATGCATATTTTCTCTAGATTGTCGAGTTTTGACTTGCATCTCGTTTTGAATTCATCCAGCGTTAATGCCGTCGCCGGATGTGGTTGGTTATATCATTCGTGACCTATATACAGACCCTATTCCTCTCAAGGACTAACCAAGCCACGCTACAGGAATATCTTGTCTAGGCGATGATTATTGAATCCAACGACGAGCGAGGTGATTATGAATCGACAGTCTCGCCTAGTCATGGCTCTCTGTGCAGTAGCTTCCGGGACCCCCTATGTTTTGTCCGTCGTATGATACATGTGGTGGTCCTTCTCCACCAGCCTCTTCGATCAGTACCCCCAGCACGTGTTATTGATCGTCATTCTTCGACTGTGCATCTCTCCTCGCGGTCTCCACTTGGCTTCGAATCGATATCCTGTCCATGTCTTCGCCAGCCTCCTTCAATCCCAGCACCTGCCCGATCAGCCCGCCCGGCTTCGGCACAGGGCACTCGCGCCTTGGGTTCAGTTTCTCCTCGATCAACTGCTTCCTTCTCCTCTCCTCGCTCATGACATCGTTGCACGTCTCCTCTTCGGGAACCTTCCTCCGCCGCCGTCTCCTGTTCTGTCCTGTGGGGTCTGGAGCATCGGCGAGTGTGCGTGGGTCGACGGGGCAGGGTATCAGATGTGGCGCCGCGACGACAAGGAATGAGACCATGAGAGTGGTGGTAAAGAGCGAGGTGGTCATACGCGACCGCGGATGCAGATGCGGAGGCATCGTGTGGTGGTTGTAAGGTTGAAGAATATTATTGAATATTATTGGGGTGTCGCCGAGGCATCACTTGGGCTGTCAATTGTGAGCGACAGTGCGTGCAGGAGAGTTATATGGTACGTACAGAGCCCATTGGGATGCCTCGAGGGAGAATGGGGGTTGTGGAAGGTGGATGCGGGGATGGAAGTGGTGATAAGGCTTTTGGTGGAGTGAAGCCGTGACGCTAGATCCCTGCCCGCGCCCGACGATCCACATCGCGGGAACCTTTGCGCTTGACTTGGAAACCGCCCATATACACTTCGACCTGCGCCGCCATATTCTTTTTGGTGTCTTTAATCGTCAGACGATAACCGGAGACGACGTCGGAATTTACACGCGCCTCAATTCACCGCACCGACCACGGACAGCCTGTGTCCCGCCACCAACCTCCGATTTATTGGTACCGCCACCACGTCCGTATACCACACGAAACGAAAGGCGCATACAACTACGACACACGACTGGGATACCCGAGTCGCCTTTTTGAGCTCGGTGCAGGTGCATAGCGCACTATCGCCATCATGAGCATTGGTGGCAGCGACCTCGACAAGTAGGGCCTCCAGCCTCTGTGCGACACCACGCGAGCACGACTGACAGTTCTCAGAGCTATACAGCAACTCCGCGCATGTCGTCCGATACCCGAGAACCAAGTCCGAGAGCTATGTCACAAAGCACGCGAGCTGTTAATCGAGGAGGGCAATGTTGTGGGCGTTGATGCGCCGGTGACGGTATGCACGGTACTCGACGACTGTGTTCAGTGCTAATATGCACCATAGATATGTGGTGATATCCACGGTCAATTCCACGACCTCATGGAGCTGTTTCGGGTTGGCGGAGACGTACCAGACACAAACTACCTCTTCATGGGTACGATGGTCACCCACCTCTGAAGAACTCTGGACTAATGAAGATCAGGTGACTTTGTCGACCGCGGCTTCTACTCCCTCGAATCCTTCCTCCTCCTGCTCTGCCTCAAAGTACGATACCCAGACCGCATCACCCTCATTCGCGGCAACCACGAGTCGCGGCAAATCACAACTGTGTATGGCTTCTACGATGAATGCCTGCGAAAGTACGGCAGCGTCAACGTATGGAGATACTGCTGCGAAGTGTTCGACTACCTAGCCCTGGGCGCCCTCGTCCAAGGCGCCGCGACGTCTCTCCAGCCCACCGACGGCCCCATCGCCGAGAACAGCAACATGGACAGCATGCCCGACCTCGACCAAGACATCGAGATCGAAACCCTCAACGCGAACGGCGAGATTATGTACCGCTACGCCCGCAACTCCGACTCCCAATCCAGCGCCGCATCCCAAGCCAGCGCCAACATGGGCTCCTCTTCGCCCGTCGCGCCCTCACCCTCCCGCGTCGGTCCAGCAGGCACAGGCGCCACCTCCTCCGCCAACGGCTCGCGGCGTAACGACACGGGCGCCATTCTCTGCGTACACGGCGGCCTCTCTCCCCTCGTCGACTCGGTCGACAAGATCCGCCTCCTGGACCGCAAACAAGAAGTCCCCCACGAGGGCGCCATGTGCGACCTCCTCTGGTCCGATCCCGACGAGATCGACGGCTGGGGCCTCTCCCCACGCGGTGCAGGCTTCCTATTCGGCGCCGACATCGTCAAGACATTCAACCACAAGAACGACCTCAGCTTGATCGCGCGCGCGCATCAGCTCGTCATGGAGGGTTTCAAGGAAATGTTCGACAGCACGATTGTGACGGTCTGGTCTGCGCCGAATTACTGCTACAGATGCGGGAACGTGGCCGCCATACTCGAGATTGGCGAGGATGGAAGCAATGCGGGATATCAGAGGCGAAGTAATGGCGACAGAGCGGGCGGTGGCGGTGGGTGGGTGTTGGGCTCGAACGCAGGACCAAATGGCGAACGAAGACTCAGCAGTGTGCTCGGCGACAATGGGCCAAGGAACCTGGACGGGCCTGGACGACGGTACAGGGTGTTTGAGGCGGCGCCGCAGGATTCGCGAGGCATGCCGGCGAAGAAGCCGGTGGCGGACTACTTTTTGTAGGACAAGGAAGTCGATGGCGTTGTGAGCAACTATGTGGATATCCAGAAGGAGATTGCGGGCGAGAGAGTTGCCGATGCGAGGAAGATGAGGAGTGTCATGACCGTCGACAGTGCGGGGACCTTGATTGGTAGGTATACGTATCACAAGGCTGTGGTGGACTATTTCTTGTGAAAAGAGATGAAGGGAGGGTGGAGGAGGTACATGAATGGCTGGCGTTCAACGGATGGGCTGGGTGGGATGAGTTGTTGCGCCAGTGATGTAGATTATGGATACCCAAATACCATTTCTTGAAACGCAATGAATTGTTCGTCGCTTTCAATGTCATATCATGAAATATAGATCTCGTGTCTTAACCTCGTCATCATGATCTTCCAATTATCCCTCCTACATATAAATCTCCATCCTAAATATCGCCACACCCTACTGCTGTTCCTTAAGTCTGCTCTCAATCTCTTCAACCTCCTCCGCGCTATCAATCTCAATAATCCGATTCACCTCTGCCGTATTGCGCATCAGCTCTTTCGCGCCCGCATACAGCATCTTGACTTCGGCGTTGCACGTCGTGGGCAGGTAGTAGAGCATTACGTAGGGGACGGAGAGGCGGCCTGAGTCCTTTCCTGAGCGTTAGCGAGGGACATTGAGCGGAGCGAGATGCGTGAAGCAGGAAGAGATGGAAGAAAGTGGTGGAGAGAATAGCTGGAGGGCTATGGATAGGATAGGGGTGGACGTACAAGTGTCAAAGGATAACTCAACAGCACGAATCTCGGCGCGTGGTCTGGTAACTCATCGGCTAGGCTCTGCAGATCGGAGTATACGTCGTCGTCTACGGCGCGGATCTCGAGGGTTTTTTTGTCGATTTCATCTATCCTCGCGCAGTGTAATCAGCGTTTTGTCCTTCGCTTCTTCCATCTACTCCTGTTGCGCGGTGTAAAAGGTGTAGGAATATGCGGGGATGTGGCAGTAGTGTAGTAGGTCGTACATATCACCGCCTGCGCATCCTTCGCTCTCGACGTCCCGAGTCTGAATTTCCGGAGCTTGGTCTTGGTTTCTTCTGAGAAGGTGTAAAGGCGGGCTTCGGAGGACTGATTGTAGTATAGTATTAGCTTCCATTACGTCTTTTTCAGTTCTGTGGTAGTTTGAGAGCTGTGTATGGGCAATATCTACCATGATGTGAAGCCTAGACGCACGTCAACAGCTCGTGTAGCGCAGTGTTTACTTTCCGTGTCGCGACGTGAAGTCGGTCGACGTAGCTAGGCGGGGCGGAGCGCGGGGCTCTTCGGAGTTAAGTTCAGCTGAGCTAGCGAGAGATGCTTCGACTGCATTAGAGGGACTTTCTGTGGTACCTGGACGATCCCTCGAAGTCCTACTACTTCTTTCTTCTCTACGAATCGCGTCGTTCTTGGTTGAAGTGACGGGTACCTCGTTGGTATATTTAATGTTCAGCAGACTCGGCCAGGTAGCTAGACATCTCTCGCGTCCAGTGTCGTCTCTGTCGTCAACGTCATCATCAATCATGTCGAATGCACAGCAGAAGAGCTTGATCCACACGGCGGCGTGTTTGATTATTGGGGATGAGGTGCTTGGTGGGAAGGTAAGTTTTAAAGTGTTCTGAGTCTTATGTACTGAATGCTAATTATTGCTATGTCTAGACGGTCGATACCAACTCGGTGAGGGCATCATACGAAACCGTCCGATATATGATCAAAATTAATGAAAGCAGGCATACTTCGCCAAATTCTGCTTCTCGCTCGGCATCAACCTGAGAAGAGTGGAGGTCATTGCAGACGATGAGGGAGAAATTGTCGAGGCTGTGAGGCGCATGTCCAAGAACTACGACATGGTTGTTACCTCTGGAGGAATTGGGCCAACGTCAGTCTTCGACATCATTGACCGCATGCATGATATACTGATAGAGCAAGCCACGACGACATCACCTACCAGTCAATAGCAAAAGCATACGGGCTGCAACTCAAGCTGCACGAGGCCGCCTACGAGCGCATGAAGCGCCTGTCGAAGCCGCACAAGTCGCAGCCAAACTTCGACTGGAACGTGCCGTCGGCAGCGCTCACAGCAAAGAAGCGCATGGTCGAACTGCCCATCGACGACAGCGTGCCTGACGAAGAGCAGGTCATCTTCGTGAGCGAGGACCTCTGGGTGCCCGTCGCATGCGTGAATAGCAACATCCACATCCTGCCTGGGGTGCCGCGGCTGTTCGAAGCGATGCTCGACGGGCTCAAGCCGCAGATCTTGCCTCGACTGACGGACCCAGAGGGCAAGGGGGTATTGCGGATTCTCATCTCAACGCCCTTGGCAGAGAGCGCGGTAGCGGGGTACTTGACCGAGTTAGCAGCCAAGGCTGAGCCAAAGGGAGTCAAGGTCGGGAGCTATCCGCGATGGGGCAAGGACCACAACACGGTGACGCTTGTGGGAAGGGATGCCGAGTTCATGGAGAGTTTGGTGCCCGAGGTGGAGGCGGCGGTTCAGGGGCGCAGGGTGGCGATTGAGGGCGAGGACGACGGGGAGACGTCTGACAAGGAGTCGTAGATGTGGTCTGTAAATACTGCGCTGTAAATAGTGGGCTGCAAATATCGTGCTGCAAATAGTGCTGTAGACTGTGGGTGATAGGAGGCCGGTGATTATAGATTGTAAGCACATGTTTCTGGAAGGCGCATCGAAGCCCCCTTCCTGGCGCGGCCCACCCACTATTAGACTATCGACTAACGGAGGCGGGCGGGGCGGCAGAAGTATGTTGTGGGCGATAGCGCCAATGATAGCGATAGTGACATGCGAAAAGGTCGGCTTTTTTAGTTTTTGTGATTCTGATGGTGGTTTGGATGGTGTGCTGGGGTGTGGCGGCTGCCCCTTTGGGCGACTCGCGTGGGCAGGCAGCGTGGCAGCCAATCGAGGGGGAACTGCATGCACTGGCGCCCGCATGGGGTGGCCATCACATGTGCTCCATCGAGTTGTGCAGGAGGCACAGAGTCTACTCCTAATGTATATGGCGAGATGTGAATCATGGTTGACGTTTGCAGGCGACGCGAACGCGACACGTCCGCCGGTGCTGGGAGCGTGCCCTGGCCTGAGCTGCCGGTCAACCATGGTGCGTGCAACTTACCTTGTAAGTGTGTCGACCGCTTTTGCCGACAGCCTCGTCGAGAGGCCCCTGAGGCAGCTTGCAGCAGCACACAGTCAGCAGCGCAGAATGGTGTTGCTGCTCCAAGAGCGTGATGATGCAGGCTGTCTGCACGGCGGGACCACACTCGGCGTCTGGCTGGCCTGAGAGACACCCTGCGAGCGAACGATGGGGTCTCCTTTCGCGCAGCGGGCAGCAGCTGGCGCAGGCGTCACGGCGGCGCAACGAATCAGCGGCGCCCCTCGTGGTGTTGGCCTTGCTACCCGCCTAGACAAGCAACCGTCGTTTTGCTCTGCAGCCGAACACGCAGGGCCTGTTCCCGTTTCTACCTACTCCATTCCCATTCTCCACCGCTGCTCCCTGCCTGCACTCCAACCTCTGCACTGCTCTCACACCAGCTGCCCGAACCTAAGCAGCTCCTTCACCGCACCGCCCGCCTGCGCCCGCAATCCCGCGCATTCACACACTCACCGTCGCCCGCCCGTCCATCGTCACCGCGCCCTCCAGCACCCTCGCCGTCGTCGCCCTCCCGCCTCCCCAATTGTCCCCACGAGCTCGGGTCTTTTCTCTAGCTCCGCCGCGCTGCACTCCATCGCGCCTGCCCGACTGTTCCCCCTCACACACACACAATGGCTTCAAAGGTGCGTCGTGCTGCCTGCCTGTGCCGCAATTGCGCTGACCCCCGCCCAGTTCCTCCGAGAGTACAAGCTGGTCGTAGTAGGCGGCGGCGGTGTCGGCAAGTCGTGCCTGACCATCCAGCTGATCCAGAGCCACTTTGTCGACGAATACGACCCGACCATTGAGGGTGAGTGCGCCCACATCTGAAACCCGGGACCACCACTAACCCGCCAGACTCGTACCGCAAGCAGTGTGTCATCGACGACGAGGTCGCCCTGCTCGATGTGCTCGACACAGCCGGCCAGGAGGAGTACTCGGCCATGCGGGAGCAGTACATGCGCACAGGCGAGGGCTTCCTGCTCGTCTACTCGATAACCGACCGCCAGAGCTTCGAGGAGATTATGACCTTCCAGCAGCAGATCCTGAGAGTCAAGGACAAGGACTACTTCCCCATGATTGTCGTCGGCAACAAGTGCGATCTCGACGGCGAGAGGCAAGTATCAACACAGGGTATGTCTCCCCACAGCCCGTATCTATAGCCCGCACTCACAACCCCCCAGAGGGCCAGAACCTCGCCAAGAACTTTGGCTGCAAGTTCATCGAGACGTCCGCCAAGTCGCGCATCAACGTCGACAACGCCTTCTACGACATTGTTCGCGAGATCCGCAGATACAACAAGGAGATGTCGTCGTACACGGGCGCCCCGTCCGGCGGCCACGGCTCAAATGGCATCCAGAAGATGGGCATCGAGGACGACTCAGAGAAGAAGGGCTGCTGTGGGTGCGTAGTAATGTAAAAAGGAGGCATCGCCGAAGGAGCACGAGTTGACACGATGGGAAACGTTGTTTGCGCATCACATGGTCGTCCAAGACGGCGCCCATACCATACCTTACCTTTTATCCATCCGGTCCCCCGCCCTGGCCACGGGCGGCAGAGGGAGAAAGGGACTTCGCGATACCATTAGCACGTACTTGATCACTTTAACTCTGGACTCATCCGTCTCCGCCCTCTTCCTCTACGTCTCTCCGACACGCTTTCTCCTTCGACACCACACTTTTCTCTTTGGGTCCGCTTTTTCCTCCGCTCAGGGGGCTCGGTGTTGATCAACGGAACGCCCCTCTTCTCGCTCCTCTTGCCACGTCCGATGGCATCGAGGATATCATCTCCACATCTCCCTCTCATATACGGTGGCGCCTTTTTTTCTACTTTTTCTGGCTATCTTAGATCGCATCTTTCTTCACATGTTACGGTACCATCTTCCTCATGTCCATTTATTCGTCCGAGACTTTTATTTAGTATGTGCGTGTGGACTAGCGATCAAAAAGATTTCATTGTTTTACTTGTATGAACATATTGCTGATTCAATCTCCTGTGTCAATCATCAAGGTGACGTTGAATTAATGTGAGCTGACTAATATTGATTCGATGCATTCATTCACAGCTATGTACCACAAAACTTCCCCAAGCATCAGAACTTTCCTTATTCGTCATCAGTTGTTGCCTAAAATGCAGGCGGCCTTGGCACCAGCGACGCAATATCAAAGACTTGCGGGCAGGTCATCTCACACTTCAACCACTCAAATCCTCCTTCACGATACACATAACATATATCGTCCACAGTTCAAACCGTACAAACTTCAACGTAAAAGATACCAAAAAAATCATGAACGCGAACCAAGAAGAAACATCAGATGCAAACCTCAACCCAAACTCCCACTCCCGCTTCCTCACCCTCCCCGCCGAACTGCGTGCTCAAATCTACTCCCACGTCCTCACCCCCACCTTCTCCACCAAAGCCTCGCGCCCCGCCCACCCGGCGGCTTCTACCAGCTCAGATACACGTGTCGATTCCTGCATCGCGAGACGACGGTGCTTGAAGTTAGGTTTGGTTCAATGCTGTGAAAGTAAGTAGGAGTAGGAGTAGGGGAGGGTAAGGGGATGGGGCCCACGGGGGTTTTTTTTGCGTTTTTGGGAAGCTTACGTACTAGACGTAATTCGGGCTTGATTAAAGAAGTGGTATTAGATAATGATATGATGGAGTAGAAGACGTGCACTATTATATCGAAGGACCAAGTCATTTCATCCCCATCGCTCGCGGCGTTTTGTCGCAACAATCCTAGCGTCAAAGTGAAGTAAGTATATCCCGAACCAAATGCAGTGGAACTTCTACGCCGTGCGGAACGTCGTGGAGCTCGGCGTGCTGATCAATTTGCTTGTAAGGGGTCGGGGTTTACGATGGGTTGTTTGTCCGGGGTCGCGGTTTGAGTTTCAAGATGCGTGGTTCGGGCTGTGGGTGGAGCAGAGGGATGTTGCGAAGATGCTGGATGTGCCGAATCTGGGGTTTTGGCCGCTGCAGGGAGAGGAGGGGTTTGATGAGGAGGGGTTCAGGGAGAGGTCTTGGGAGGTGGGCGAGGAGGATGAGTCGGGTTTGGATGTTGATGCGTGTTTGGAGTTGGTGAGGGAGTGGCGGGTGGTGGGGATTTGAGGAGTCTTTTTTTTTCCTCGTTCTCGGGGTTGGTAAGTTAAGGATGCGTCATGGTACTCAAGGTGTCTCAAGGCGTTGGGATGTGTGGGTCATTTCAAATATGATGGGATTTTCTAATGGACATTTCAAAGTCACTTCTCAAGCGGGAGAGGGGCTGAAGAAAGATGGTTACATCACTGTTGAGGAAATCCACCTGGAAAGCAGTATCCAAAGATGGCAAAGGTTGGCAGACTTGGGACAAAGGAGATGTTGGCAGGAGATATTCAGAAAGGACAGGAAAGATTGAGGGAGGCAGGGTTGTTAGAAAACAAGAAGGACACTTCCAGCTGTATCGTTCTTCCGTGTATTCGAATCTGGTGTCTCCTATCGTGCTGGGCTTTAGGCATGAGGACTTATACAGACAGACCCGCATCAATCCATCGCTTGTTAAGCACAGCTATTTGTGTCATGTTATAGTGACGGCAGGAGAGACTTGGCTTGACCAGCACGAACGATCCTCTCTTACAAATTCCTCGATAGGACTGCGAATGGGGTCCACTGTGGATTCGCGGCATGTTGTTGGAGTGCTACAGTTGATCTGTGGGTAAGACCAGCAGGGGTCGAAGGACACAAACCACGCTTAGAAAGAACTACACGAGAATTCAAACATTCAACAATCGAGTGTTTAACACTCAAGCTACGGGATCACCGCGTAGTGCGGAAGGTATGTATTGTGGCAATCTCTACTGGAGACAATTACGCCTCGATGAATTGTACACGACTGCATCGAACGCTGAGTAACTTATCGATTGCAATGCTTGATGTCAAGTCCAACACCACAGTCCAGACACGCACCTAAGCTCTCTGCGCCGACTCAACATTCGTCGATGTCCTCTCAGAACCCGACTGGAAAGCACCCTCAGGCAACTTATCCAGCGCATCATTTTCCTTGTCCAGACCCCTGAACGTCCACGAAAACCCAATCCACCCAAAGAAGGTCAGTATCGCAATCGCAACGTACAGCCACACGAGCAGCGGATCGTCAGCTAGAGGTACAAATGCTTGCGCGAGGGCCGAAGAGAAGGCGTGCGTGAACCAGAACACACCAGTGACCAACGACCGCATGTTCTTGGGCGCCTTGGTGTACGCGTACTCGAGACCGGTAATCGAGGCGAAGATCTCGGAAAAGGCGATGAGGACGTAGGCGGGAGTCTGCACCCAGACCCAGAGATTGGGTGGGGTGTCGCAGTCAGTCGCGTACTTTCCGCAGGGGCTCATGACGTAGATCTGGTTTTGAATGACTGGACAACATGGTAAGCTTGAATATTGCGATTGCAAAAGTGTAGTGACGGCTTACCAGCAGCAACAACCATGCTCAACATGGCGCAGACGAAGCCAGCGGAAATCTTCTTGAGCGGGGTGAAGTTGAGGCCCGCACGCGCTAGGGCGGGGTAGAGCAGCTTGTCGAAGATTGGAATGAAGATGAGCAGCGTGATGGGGTTGAGGTTGTGCACAATGTCGTTGGGGACGCCGTTCAACTTCATCGTGGAGGCTTGCGAGACCAGGTTATTAGTCATCTGCCCATACGGCAGCCAGAAAATAGGCAACCAGAGGAACACGTAGCAAGCTTTGAATCCGCGAGATACCTCGTCGACCCAAGCGTCGTCGAAGGTCATCCAGCGCGGCTTGTTCGAGACTCTGCTGGGCTTGACGTTGTTCCATAAGTCATCGGAGGCAAGGTTTCTCCATGTCTGGATGGGGTTGAAAGAGATTTGACCCTTCAAGGCGAGTGCGAAAAGTCGCATGGACTTAATGGCAACATCACCCTGCGGCGGCTTCTTGACATAGTGCTTGTTGAAAGCCAGCATCAAGATTGGGCAGAAGACGAAGAGGATGGTTGGGAGAGTGAAAGATAGCCAGAACCCAACATATTTCTCCGCGTCTATGATGAGTTAGTCGGGTTGTGTTAGACATCGAAAATGACATGACTTACAAACCATGGAGATTTGACCAACGAGAGCTCCGACGTTGATAAGTAGATAGTAGCGCATGTAGATGCGAGAGTAAGTAATGCCAGGGTCGACAATGACACGTTCACCATTGGCTTCGGTGCGAATGTAACCGCGGGGGTGGCTCGCCTCGTATCTAGACTTTTGCTTAGCTTGTGTGATTTCTAAAAGTTGCTAACACAAACTCACTGTTCAGCAATAAGAGGCGAGATGCAGGCTTTGAAAAATCCGACACCGGTGCCAAACAAGATAAGGCCAAGGATAAATGCAGCGAGCGCACCATTCGGGTTTGCAATGACTGAAGGAATGGCAGCAACTACAATGAGTATGTGTCCAAAGGTGGCTACGACAATCGCCACGTAGATTGTCTTGAACTTGCCCCAGTACTCGTCGGCAAGCCATCCACCTGCACAACTATCAGAACTGTTTCTGTGCTTCATACGATATACGGGAGCTTACCGATCATGGGCATCACGTAGGAGAAGAATGCATTGAATTGCACGAGACCTGTCGAGGCTTGCTGGCCCATACCCAAAGCACCTGGTTGACCCCAGGTGCCTGCTGCGCCAGCGTTAGGGAAAGGCCCCTCATCTGGAAGTGGTCGCTGAATGAAGTTGACGACTAACAAACTTTAGCTCCTCTGACTATTCGGCGTTATTCTGCTCGTTTTTTACTAACAAACAGCCGTGGTACCATAGTAAGCAAATCGCTCACACATCTCCACAATACCGATGATATAGATCATCCAGTCGACCTTGCCGTAGACTCGACGAAGAATCGACCATTCTTCTGCCGTGGGGTATTGTTCGCCATTGGGACCGATCAGGTCGCCCTTGGCAGAACTCAAAGATTCGCTCTTTTCCAAGATCTGATCGTTCTTGACATTTTTCTCAATCGCTGGCGCGTAAGCCGTAGCCACATCCGCGATCTCAAGAGGTGCACCAGAAGACATGGTGAAAGAGGAAGAAGAGAAGATGTCGCTGGCGCTGGGGAGCAACCATCCGAATTATAGCAGAAATCATGTCCGATCCTTCATTCTCGAATTTTCTTCGAGCTGCCTCATCAAGTCAAGTCGCTATTCAGAAAGGAATAAGAAGCCCATGTTCCGCCACCTCGGCGTGACTGGGCAGCCGCAGTTGTAGTAAACTGCCCAGACGTGCCCACCTAGCTCTCCGGAGGCTACCACGACTATGTTTCGCTGATTGCTTTGTGTCGGCGATGAAATGTGGGGATCATGTTGGCGCCGAGTGATATCAGTTACTAGTGCTACGGGTGATCTCTGTAGTTAGCATACTGCCAAGGTGTGCCACGATTGGCCAAGCTGTAAGGAGATACCAAGGCCAATAAGGACTGACTTGGGCTGTTGGTAGTCCTGCGTCTCCACTTGTAATGCGAGGTCTCCGCAGTGGCTAAAGGATGTGTGTTTCGATGTGAGTCGATAAGACCGCGATGCTTGTCTACCTTCCAAATCAAGGGCGTCGACAACCCTGACAAGAACGACGAGCCGGGACCAAGGCACTTGCAACGCCGACTATTACTTGAGATATACTGTAGATTTGAGGCTTCTAGAGCTCATTAAGGCCATATATTCTCACAAGAGTAGAGCGAGATGTTCGATGATTGTATAGGGGTGCGTTGCAAGTGCGTTGCGGAGACCGTGATCGTACGCTTCCAAGACATGTTTTTCTAGGCTAACATTGATATTTTTCGTATTTGTGACAAAATCAAAACTAGTGCCAATTCAGACCATATACTGGAGGACTCCGATTGGTAGTGTTCTTGAGTGTATGCAGTTCGTGGTCGTTACAAGGCGAGGCAATCGCGGCCGACCCCGCAGAAACGGCGCCCCACTTTTCGAAGATATGTACTGTAAGTTAGCTCTCCATAGCTGGAGCACTCTGCTGTTGGTATTTGTATAAAAAATCACATCATGGTTCTTCCATCATATTGATGTCTTGAGTGATGCGTAAAGGGCTGAGGTTTGGGAGGGCCATCGCGCCGTCAAATACATATACATGACATTGGTAGCAGGTCATCGAACAGCCCAACTCCGTGCACTTCGAAGACTTTCAACGACAAAAATTTCAACGCATTTTCTTTCGACCTCAGTACAAGTTCGATAGCGTCACGGATATGTCAATCTATGTCACACACTCAAGTCAATTTCCATGCCCGATGTACATTCCGAGGCACTGGGAACCACAAAGAACTGGTATCACAAGTTGAGATTGCATGATACCAGTTGATGGTAGTTGAGTGGAACCAGTCTTGATTTTGTGAAATCATCCATCTTTACGTGTCGTTTCTTTGTCCGCTGGTGACTTGTCCAATGGCGAGTAGGTCTCTTGACACCGTCCATATAACACTGTGAAGGACAGTGATGTGAAACAGGTTCACAATGATATCATTCCACTTTCGCAGTGTTCATTGTAAACGCACATACTCCTCGCCCACCCCTTGCTCATTCACGACGGTCTTTGTTGCCTACGCGACGTAACTTATCACTGGTAGTCCCCATCTCTCCCACTAAATCAACTATTTCAAGTCAACATGCAGTCTCACACTACTTGGTACCCGGTAGACGAGCCATCCGAGTCCTCAACTCCTCGACAGTCGCCCACTTCTCCTCGTGCGCACCAAAATCGCCAATACTTTGTGGAACGTCAGTCATCGAGCAACTCCAACATGCCCTTCCGCATAGTGGCCTTCACAGAAGGCGGCAATGCGCCATATCCTCTTCACGACTCGCTCCAGCCGTCACAGCAATCTCACATGGTCGACTTGATCAGCGGCGATCGCTTCCAGCGTCACGAGTCGATCCGCCAGCCTGACCCCGAGGACTACATGCGGAGGTACCATCCACTGCCACCACCTCCCGTCGAGATCCACGAGGAAGACCAAGATCTCCCCATCATCGAGCCCGGTGTGTACGATCACCTCGAGCTCGATAACACCAAGACTGTTACATATCTCGGACTCGACTTCCGCGAACATGAATCCAAACGGCCTCAAAGTGCTGCACCAGCGGTCCCAGGTCGTAACGACTCTATCGCGCCTGTTAAGCCCCTGAATCTCAGCAAGCCCGATCCAGCTCATAGGCGCTCGAAATCAACCGCAAATATCCCAGTTTTGCAGACCGAAAACAACGAGTCCGAGCACAGTGTCAACGAAGTACCATCTATTGCGCCTGATGAGTTCTCGCCTGTCCTTGGGGGCTTGCATAGGTTGCCCAGCGCTCCCGTCCGTAAGCCCTCGAGAATCCGTCGTCTCAAGCGCTTCTTCTCTGGCAAGAAGCGTTGAGAGTGTGCTCGTAAGGTGTGGTGGGTAGCGGTCGACATGCTCAGTCGGACGCAGTGAAGTGGTGAGGGGATAAGTGTTCGAGGCGGCACAACTTGATCACCCGCTCTCATCTGACTCTTCGAGCGGCGTTAGAGATCAGCGATACATGTTGAATACTTAATCATACCCTCGGCTTTAAGCGGACTTAGCAATCTAAGAACCGCGCAGGTATTTTCTTCAACTACAGCTGTTGCCTGATACTTTCAGATATACATGTATATTTATGCTCCAGTTTCCCATCTCACTCCGCTCCAGCTCATTACCAAGCCACCACTCTTCTTCGTTCCATATCCACATCAACCAACACACCATGTCTTCACCATCACTCACCTCATCTTCCCTCCACAACCTCGCAACATCCTTCCTCTCCGCCTTTACCCTCCTCTCCGCCTCCTCCACCCACCTCGCCCTCCGCTCACCCACCTGCACCCACATCTTCGCCCCCTCCACCGTCGGCATCCCGCCCAAATCCAACTCCGCCTTCGCCACACACATCGACAACGCCGTGCGTCCCCTCCTCACCGCCTTCCCTGTTACCGCCAAGGAAATTCATATCAACGAGGCACAACGACAAGTTACTATCTGGGCGTTCGGCACGCCAGAGTTCAAGCCTGAAGCTATGGGTTTGGAAAGGGGTGGGGAGAAGGAAGAGTGGGATTATACGGGCGAGTATATTTTCATCTTGGATGTTAACGAGGAGGGCAAGATTGAGAGGGTGTTTGAGTTTTTGGATAGTAAGGGGACAGAGAAGTTGAGGGGGTTGATGGGGAGGGCGAGGAGGAATATGGGGAAGTAGGGGGAGGCGTGGTGAGAGGTGGAAGGAAGATATGGATTTGCTGTGTTTGAAGGCATATGAGAGAAGATTACTTGGTATGAATTTCTCGAATGATCGACGAGAAGATAATGAAAATTGTGAAAATGTCAAAGTGATTCCCCGTGATCACTGAGGAGAATGTTGCGCGTAGTGATGCGAATCCTTCCGATAGAGAGCCTGCGCACTCTACAAATACCGACTAGATTGTGCGACTTCCGAAGAGATGTGCATCGTTCTGCGCTCACTTCACTTTGTGGACAAAGATCCGACTCTCCGCATAGTCCGAGTAGCTACGAATGAAGATCTAAGGCAATGATGACAAAATATGACTCGCCTGGACAAAGACAACGCAATTTGGTCGCGCGACAGCCAGATCACGGAAATGATGCTTGCTAGAGGAGGATATCGCTGGATGCTATAGTATGTCTAGACCTTCTGAAACGAAATGAGTTTTGTCGTGGCAAGTATATAGTACGAGAAAACAAAGTCTCGTCCGTGGTGGCTGGAAATGCCAATGTGATAGCACTGGATAGGAGATATACCTCCGAAGACGAGTGGGAGCGGGCGATTACATAGGCCGCGCTACACTCGTACGAGGTGCGGAGACGTCTACACATCTGGCGTTGCAGGTCGGGCGTTTCCCACATTTAGGGATGCGACCTGACGATCTTCAAGTTGGTGGCTTGAGGGACGCGATATCACTTGCGCTTTAAGGAGCCGCAGTAGGATCGCGGATACGGACAAAGCGTAGCGTAGGTCATGGCTGACGGGATGCTGAAATCCTGATGGTGTTTCATGATCGACATGTGCATTGTGCTTCACGGCTCTGCTAAACCGGTGCAAGTGCCGAAGTCACCGAGCGTTGCGGGAGCTGAGCGTTGCTCCACAGCGGACGACGCGAGAAACGGGAATTATGACCAGAAGGAGGAGGTGATGGACGCGGTTTCGCTAGTCGAATGACTCGCAATACTTGTACGTAGGATTAACGCAGGGGTACGCCTCGAGAGAAAATTCGGTACCAACGGTCGATCCACGAAGAGCGGGAGCTTTGATGTCAGTGTACTCCCGGATTGCTCTGGCAGTATGGACCAATCTAGTGCTCGCAATGTTGAGTGGGCACCTCATTCCCTGCTTTCCCCTGTGACCCGAGCATGGTCCCAGTCTCAAGAGGCAACGCTCGGTGGCGAATCATGAAAGGAGCACATTGCTGAAACTCGAATATGAACACGCAGAACTGTCGACAACGTGTCACTCACCCCTGTAGTTATGTTGTCAAGATTACGTGGCGAGCTGCGCCTTTGACACAGGGAGTTCGGGGCTTTTTGCAATTTTCCATGTGGCAAACCAGGGCGAAGACCACGATGCCTCGTTCATCAATCCGAGCCATGTGTACATGGCGGCTGCAATGGATGTACCAGGTGCACCCAAGGTCGCTGTGAGTGGTGGCGAACGCTGTATATAGATGCCGCATGCATAGTAGATTAGCCACACGTGTTTCCCCTGTTTCAATCAGCAAACGCATCGGCTCAACTGTCGTGCATTCAGGCTCGAGGCAGATGAGGCTCGATTGATGTCGTATCGCGATGTTGTAACGGCAATTTTGGCAGACACGTTTTGGTGGAGACTTGGTGCTGTCGGCTACAGTTGCTTGGAAACGAAGCTCAGCGGCAGGTGCCGTGGCGGGAAACGAACATGCCGCCGCGTCTTGCCGACGGACTGCCGGGCAAACGTGAAACGTAGTACAAGGAACCGCGGGACGGGTTGCCAAAACTCCTGACACGACAGCCATGGCAGTAGATGATCTGGTATCTGGCAATAGCTCTTGACGATGCACGGCGGTTTGGTGCTCAGTTCTTTCCGTAGGGCAGGCTCTGCAGCCACAGCAATATAAGCAGCTTGTTATGTCGAGCAAATCAAGGAACACTGTAAGCGATGACCGGGGCGGGCATCCACCACGTCCAGGTCACCGGATTCAGCAGCGTCCAAGTGGATTCTGCCACCGTGGACTGGGGTTCGGCGCAACTGCTGGACAGATTGCACCATGATCTCACCGACGGTCCACGGATGATTGTCGGCGCTGGTGATAAGACGACTTCGTTTTTCTTGTTGGCTATGTCGCGCGCGCAACGGCGAACAAAGACGTGCGAGGTTACCGCAGGCACGCGCAATATTGGTGAGTGGCTTGGCAGCGGGCTGCAGGTGGTGCACAAGCGACGGTCCCGCGCGGTGCCAGTGCCAGTGCCAGAAGCAACTCGCACCGCTATCACAATGTGGCCGCTGCGAAACCGCGCGCTGTGCCACCCCATGGGCGCTGATTCGACGTCAGAGATCAGGCGATGCTGGCGTGCGTTGCTGTTGCAGGTTCGCAGCACTGCAGATGAGGGCAATATCGACGGTGGAGTCAGAGCCGCGGGCGGGCTGTTCATTTGCTGGGTAATGGTCGTCGGTCTGCGAATTCGGGGCAGGGCCAGGGTAGGGTGGTAAGGCGTGTCCCCCAAGCCTAGATGGGATGTGGGCGATGCAGACACACAGCTGGGCCACCGCAAGCTCCATTGCCTCGCACGCGGGGCAGCACTGCAAAGTGTGTCTGCGTGAATTCACGCCCAACCTGGGCGACGCAGTTCAACGCGGACGAGGGCCGTCGCGGAGGCGGGAGACAGCCTCGTCTGGCGTGGCGCGCGCGGGAGGAAAAAGCCCGCGGGTCTCATCTGGACACAGGTCCGCGGCGATGGCACTGGGCAAGACATGTTCCAGGCATCACGGCGCTGCTGACGTCTGCTTTGTGCAGCTGCACAGGACCGCATAGGCTGCAGTGCAGTGGGTTCCGGCGATCCACAGACGGTTGCCGCAGTCAGCCGGGTCTGGCTGGAGTGAGCTTTGGTGGCCCAGCTGCAGCGAACGGGCCGCACTGTCCTTCTTAGCCACGCTTGTGCGCAGTTTGGGGTCAATTCCAGCACGCTGGGAATCCGGGCCCTGGCCACGACTAAGTGAGTAATTAGGTAGTCCGTACATAACCCTCGAGCTGCCACGGCTCGCCTGCTCCGCTGCTACCGCCAGACGCCGCTGGGAGGGCCGACGACACGTTATTCACTCGCTGTGCTTTGTGCCTTTCTGCCTCGCTGCCTCGCTGCCTCGCCGCCCGCCTCCCCTCGCCGTGCCGTGGTTGTAGCCGCCGAGTGCATTTACCAGCGTGTCGGATTGTCTGGTTTCAGCTTCAACGGCCTGGCCGCTGGGTATTACTGAGCGCATGCTTATCTGACAACAACCGCGCCTCGTCACAGCATCCACAGCTCTTATTCTATTGTCCGTGTGTGCATCCCGACGTCTTCATTATTCGACGGCAAAGGCTTGATTGTTCTGATATCACCATGTCTTCGCCCGGCGAACAAGGCCCGGCCGACGGCAAGGGCGGTGATCGTCGCATGAGCCTGGGCAAATACGTGAAGCGGATGAGCAGTGTCTTCAAGCGAGAGAAGTCGAGCAGGAGCGAGTCGGGTGTCCCAGGCGCGCCTGCCGTTGCTGAGGAGCCAACACAAACACCAGCTGCGGAAGGAACTACTCCCGCTGCGTAAGTCCGCCACTCTGTTGCTCACACGATATACTCAATTGCCACAGATCTGCCGCGCCAGTGGAGGCCTCTCAGCCAGCAGCTGCCACCAAAGCCACTGTCCCTCCGCCCACCATTGTGACTAAGCATCTTGACCGTCACGCAATGCAGCAGGAGCGGGCGCGCGCCCTCTTCGCCAAGTATGGCCTCTCTCTGGACTCGCACGACTGGATCACCGCTCCGGCCCCCATGCCCGCTGTCCAGCGCGTGGAGAAGGCCATCCGCATGCGTGTGCACCGCAGCTGTCACCGGTGCGGAACCATCTACGGATCTGACAAGATATGCTCGCAGTGCGAGCACCCGCGATGCAAGAAGTGCCCCCGCTATCCCAAGAAGAAGCTCACTGTCACCAAAGAGAAGGGGCTGACCTCCGACGACAAGCCGAGGAAGAAGAGGGTCCTGACCGTGACAACTCGCGCGGGCAACGAGTTGGCATATCAGCCATCGAAGCAGCTGGTCCGCCGCACCTGCCACAAGTGCGAGTCTGTGTTTGTCCCCTCCACCGCCACCATCTGCGAGAACTGTCGGCACATCAGGTGCACCAAGTGCCCCCGCGAGCCAGCCAAGCTCCAGAAGTGGCCATCAGGCTATCCTGGCGACGCCGAAGCAGACAGCGACTCGGAGGTTGAGAAGCAGCTGGAAAAGTTTCGACGAACGTGGAGGAAGCCGCGCCAGAGGGTGCGCTGGGAGTGCGAAAACTGCCAGACTGCCTTCATCAGTGGCTCGCCGCAATGTCCAGGATGCGGCCACGAGCGGTGCGACAAGTGTGTCAGATCACCGTAAGTCACAGTGCATGCTCTATCCATGTCAACTATGCTAACATATCGCAGAATCAAGAAGACGAAAGCTGAGAAACAGTTTGATCCGCAGCTCGTGGCTGCTGTCGAGGCGAAGCTCAGAGCTCTCGACGTCGACAGCGATGCCTTGAGCGAAGGCATACAGGCCGCTTAAGCCTCTTCTACCACATCATTATTCATTATGTCTTTACTCGGAGAGACAGTCAATCGATGCTTATCACACCGTTCCCAAATCAGATCAATTGCATGCCGAACCTGAGAATACTGCTGCCAACACTTCAGGTTGCTCATCCTACTTACTGTGCCACAGATTGCGATGTGAATAGCTGTGATTCTCAATTCAGTCGACGATGTCCCTACTCCAGTCCACCATCACGACATCAATGCAGCACAACAATACATGGCATTGCATCACCCGGTGATCTGCACATGGTCTGCCCTCAAAACCTGGCACGTTGCGTCTCTTGCGCCATGTTGCACAACTTCGCACCTTGAATAGTGTGAGGTCCACATTCCACAGCCTGCTGCATCCTGTCATGCCACGTTGTACGCCTCCCATCACCCACTTCTCAAC
The DNA here is from genome assembly GCA_003501895.1 of Phaeosphaeria sp. A1 3.1a. Lineage (NCBI taxonomy): Eukaryota > Fungi > Ascomycota > Dothideomycetes > Pleosporales > Phaeosphaeriaceae > Phaeosphaeria > Phaeosphaeria sp. A1 3.1a. The sequence continues at coordinate 37,078 of QVXC01000076.1, forward strand.
ATATGCTTCGTGCCGCCTTGGAACGTCTGTACAACACATTGCAGCCCAACGGTGTGGCACCTGCCTCTTATTCTCACACCGACAGACACGTTCTGGGACGGCTCTGGTCACTCGAATCGATAGCTGATGCTGACTATGTCGTGTAACCTGCGCTTACTTACACCCGTCCGTCCACTCGATAGAAATTCTCCGCTGACGTGTATCACAGAGCGGGCGACTAGCTGCACGCGATAACGGTACGACAATCGACGTCAAACTCTGCATCGGAATTTTCGAGGCTGGCAGGTCTAGATGTGTCTCCTTCGGTTGCTGTCACTTGGCTGCAGATGCTGGCGTACCGCTGACATTTTCCTGCAGCCCGCACCTTGGGTCTCTACTGTCTTGATCATCTCAGATCTTGTATACGGTCAAATATGAACAAATGGAAGCCTCAATTCCATGTATATCAACATTCTGCAGGCTGCTATCGTACCCGTTCCAACTTCGGCGATCCTGACTCTTCCCGTGTGTTCACCATGACTAAATCTCCATCCCCATATTCCTCGTATCTTGAAACAAGAGCCGAATCCATCGCGTGCGCCACGCGAATTGGCGCGATGCATGAATCTTGCGACCCGGATTCTGGACAGAGGACCGTTTTGAAACTGGGGTAGCCTTGCGACGTAGAATTTGGGTCGGGTAGGGCGAGTAAGTATGGGGTATGAGAATTTCTGGGTCTCCATAGCTGAAGCTTGACGCGTGATTACAACGATTCGACCTGTCTCGAGGTGTATCGCGTGCCACAACGCACGCGTAATTCTTTCCTTGTAAACTTTGAATGAAACTTCCAGCCATCCAGCCCACCAGGGCTAGCCTTGAAGGCATTCGATAGTGATTTTATTGTTGGTCACGTGATCTACACCTCCATGGACCATCCGTGGACTCTCCGAACAAAACTCCACCTCCTCACATCACATCGACGGCATCTTGCCCGATCCCAGTCCCAATCGCTGCCCCTCATCCCTTCCTAGCTTAACTGCTTGCTCGCCTCGCCGAACCTCACCGCCGTCCCGCGAACCCTTTCTTCACCTACAAACTTCCACAATCTGCAAGTGGATACCGGTACATTCCAAAAGCAACAATCTGACATGCATAAACTTTGCCTAGCCCACGCAGGCAACGCTACGCAAGCTGCGCGGGCTTCCGCCCACGTGGATCCTCCATACCACCGGCATCGCTGCGTCTTTAGATTAACTTTGTCGCGCATCGACTTTCCAGCGATAGCGCAGTGGCGTTGCGTTTACCTTTTTTGCTTTTGGCTTTCCGAGCGCTCGGTTGCAGCGGCGAAAAAGTGTTGCGCGATCTCCTGGTCGTTATGTACATATGCGGCGAAGCGAGCTCGAGCTCGTAACGTGATGGTGCCATGATAATCTATTCTTCTTTGTTCTTGCTTCTCGCGTGACGGTGGAGAAATGATTAGACGGTTATTTTTTCAGACGGGTAACTCCCTTTCTCCACTGATCAGCGCTCCAGCTCCGCTGCCCGGAATCCGAAACCGAGGGGTTGCGCGCTGTCGATCGCCACGCGACGGTGCGGAGCGGAGTGCTGATCTTTGCCATGTCTGGGAAAAGATGGGCTGAATGTTTGGGAGGGTGGGAGGTGCCGAGGTATTATTTACGGTGGAGGGGCGGGAATAAGGTACTGGAGGTATTTGAGTTGAGTGGGAAGTTTCGTGGGGATGATGATGGAGTGGAGAAGTTGAGAAGTTCCGTTGATAGTGAAGTGAGCAACGGTCAAGGCGATCGGTTGGTACCTTTTGCCATAGATGGCACGGCTGAGAAGGAGGAAGGGAGATTAATGATTGGAGTGCAGAGTGGCGTAGTACAGAAGGATACGGTCTCGTTCATGTTCGTGATCTTTCTTCAGGCTTCATGGAATGACTGCGCATCTGAAACTCGTTCCAGTCAGAAGATACGAGTGTTTTCGTCGACTCATCTCTTACCTGCGTACAGGATTTCAATCGCTGTATTCTCGCAAGCTCTTCTTCATGTTTGAGATGACGAAGAGAACGAACAATCGACAAGCTACATGATCAAGGAGAATACGGTGGGGATATTGGTGCCTAAGATTCAACAGGCTGTCTTACTGGGACTGCTGAAGGCTGACAAACAGCTTGGGTGTCTTCCTTTTTCCCCACAATTGGATGCAAGGCCTCTGGATGAACAAACAAAACAACCTGTCATCTATCGAATGCTTTCGCTATGTTCACTCGCATGCACTAACATACGGAGACATCCTTCTCTAAAGGTATAATGAAGGTCATGCAAAGTAGTCTGTTGAGAGAGCTCATGCAAAGCAGTCTGTTGAGAGAGCCCTCATGAGATGGAACTTATCATATAATTGTAATCTCCAGGTACTGCTCACAACCATCGAAACTTTTGCCTCGCTCGCAAGAGTCTTGCACCATAGGATCAAAAATCACGTAAGGATCTGACTGCCTATCGAACGTTGCTCTGCCGATTCTTCTGAATGTCTGAGGAGATTGATCAAGCTCTTCCAAAACAAGGAACTCGTGATACGCGATTGAGCTGGTGATGAGACACAGAGTAACATCTGTGTCTGCGTATGAAGCGGAGTTCTTATCTTGTTTCCATGCAAATCTTTTTTCGGTCTGCCTTTTCGTGTCACCTTGATGACGGATGACCAAGCGACCTCACTTTCATCGACTGTTGCCCTGATGCAAAGAGTTTTTAAGGTTGAGGACCCCGCCTACAATTTCTCCTAAGGTATCCTCTCCCGCTGCAACTGTCTGCACCGTCAAAATCTTGGCTTCGTCTTCCTGCTCCTCGGGAGGCCAGCAGACGGAGCTTGTGACTGATACCCAGGACCAACTCGATGCTCGATATACGCCATTTTCAGGCTGTATCACACCAAGGTGCAGGTTTACCTCCCACAACAGATCAAAGCATAGGCTATCCCCCCGCAAGCCAGCGTAATAGGCAGACTTACGCTGGGTTTGCACACGCTTGGCAATACCCTGTAAGGCGGGAAGATTGTCTGTGAGGAAGGTGAGACTGGTCTTGGTATACTCCTCAACAAGATCATGCCATCTTCGGCGATGATCGCTTGGACCCGAGCTCCCAGGCCCTCTTTCGGATACCTCCTGTTCAAACGCAAGATATCGTGTTTTGGAAGGGTTATGACTACCCAGCTTAGCTTCTTCGACCTCACAAGCATTCATTTCTTTACATTCCCAATAAATCTTATTGGTGGTGAAGTAAACCGTTCGTGGGGATAACAATCGCTCTTGAAATGCCCTACAACAAGTGACACGAAAGATTAGCACAGCCTATGTGTAAAGGTGCGCAGCTTGCGCCACGTACTATTCAAGGTCAGCAATTTGATTCAGAATACTCGCTCGTATGAACGCTAAGGGTGTCAAATACCCATGATCGTCGCAACAGTGGAAGACTTTTGTCAAGGTCGTCTTCTGCCAGCTCTCCCATGTAGCGCAACAAGACATTGTAAAGCGCTCCATCGCCTTCATGGCTCACCATGGTAAGGCGTGTAGGTTCGCGAGGAGAATGCAGATCGTGAATGAATCCCTCCTGGCTGGTCGACGCGCGGACCGCTGCGAGAGTGATGTATGCACCTGAGTAGATATCAGACATTCTACTTCCCTCGTGCCGCCAGTCTTGAAGATCATCTTGAATAATGCATAGACTGTCAATCCATAGATATCTCAACCCCAGCTGGAAGGTAATTTCTAGGGCACCTTGGAAGGTTTTGGGCAAAAGGTCCCACGCTATCCCATCTTCCTGGAAGGTTCGGATATTGTTGGACATGGTACGAAGCGGCACAGTTCCGCCCCATCAGTGGCTCAGGCAGGCATAGGCTCCACGTGCGTTCGTCCCACCGGATACGTGTAGTTTCATATTGCGCTGTTCGCGTATCTCAAGCACACGAGTCGGCAACAGTGGAGGCTTACAGTCGAGCTCACGAGAGAACGTGGTTGACGAATGTCTTGCACATTTCGCATGAGTCTCGTTACAGGCTCGCGTCCATTGCATGATAATGTTGCTTGCAACCTCAGCATCCTCTATCCCAGTTTTAGCAGAGCTCCTGATTAATTGAGGCCAAGGGCATCCTTCATCTATGCGTACAAATGTTAGCCTATGGGGGATTTTTCTTTTAAGTATTTTCGATGATACGTACCCTCAGCGATGCACATATATGATTCGGCGAGCGTAGTCTTCGCATGTTTGGTATGTCTCGAATTTTTCGGCCGGACATGGAGGTTGAGGAACATGATTCCAGTCCTAACATGTAGTTTGATCAAACCGTCAATGGATTCTGCATGTTGATCAAGCGCTGCATCGACCAAACTGCGGAGAAGTTGGCACCCATCGCAGTTCGAATATGGTTGTCCGAACAATGTCCGTATCATTATTTCCGTAGGCCAAGAGAGACTCAGCATATGGCAGACAGCGCACGCTGTCCGGCTAAGTGTTGTATCTGCTGCGTCGTTGTGATATTGGTTGGAAGTAGACGAAAGGTTGCCCGATCTTTCTGACTTATCCATGGTAAAGAATTCGAGAGTTCGCCTGGTAGACTTGCGCTTTTGGACGATAGCCTGTAAGGGTGATCCAGAACTACATAGAGAACATGGGAGCGACGGTTCGGCGAGGCTGAAGGAGGATGCATCCCCGCTTACGTCATCTCACAGCAACTGAAGCCACAAAACTAGCAATACAGCCTGCTAAGCTAGGGCTGAGGTATATTGACACCAATGGTATTTTGGGCCCAATACGACAAGGTCATACAGTCTCATGCCAAGAAGTGTAGAAGTATTGCAGCCTGATCTAATCCTATAGACTACACAGTAATTGAAGCAAGTGTAAACGGTATATCAATAGATACCGATGTTTATGAGACAGATGTACAAATGTACAGCGTGGCACATAGGTTACTCAAACGTCATGGTGAAGGCTTATTGAGAGGGGGATGGGCGAATGCGTTTTCGAGGTTCGCAAACATGAGGTTCGTGAAGCATGACTCACTGTGCTGGGCTACGTATGAAATGGCTAACCAGCAAAGTAGAAAAGCAGCCGTATCAACTGCGTGAAGGTTCTGCCACGCCTCGATTAGTGGGATGTTTCGGGGGACCGGACCTCGTACTACAACATGATTGCAACGTCGAGGCGTTGGCGGTATTTCATCTTGGCTTTCACGTCTGAGGTCTGGACTCGTGTTGTGGATGAGCAAATGCTTTCCCATCATTACACCGTGGAGTAAGTCAAACTATAGTTACTGTCAAATTTAGGCCTCCCATCTTGAAAGCAGACTGTACATCGAGAGATCCGGTGCCCGCACAGTCTACGCGCTCATAAAGTCCTCCACCGCTGGTTGGCCGTTTCAAGGCAAGGAAATAGATACGGTAGTGGATTCCAAGATATTCGGCTGCTGTCCCTCAATCAATCTAATCGGCACCAGCAATATCTCTAAATCTGGTTCAGCGTTTGTCGACACGTCCGGAAACCATTCGCCGGATCTAATTCTTAAAGTCTTACCAGCGTCTTCTGGCGAAGTGATCTCAACACAATTGCCAGGTCGATATGACTCATTATCCCCTTCGTACACCACCTTCGCAGGTATACCTCGACCCTTGAGTGTAATACTGCCAGCTATAATCTCCCCGCATGGATCCTCTCCTTTCGGCGTAGTGGACACGTCCGGAGTTGTTAACAAGCTCCTCTCCGTCCCACTGACATCTGGCCCCCAGTCAATCCAGCCCACTATGGAGGCCCAAGACCATGTTGGTGCGCGATATGCGCTTGGCCGGCGACCGTTTAGTCTACTTCGCCATAAGAGGTCGCGTGGGAGATCAAGGCGCCATAGGCCAGCCATATAGTCTTTCGAGTCCATGCCTTGCCATCTGGTTGCGATGCCTTGGAGTGCTGGGAATATATCGGAGTCATACGTGAGCTGTAAGCGCATGTAGAGAGCGACAACGTCCCCCCATCTAATCTTGTCGAGCCCTACATCACAAATTTGCCTCTGTGTTTTGCTCGACAGTACCCTTTGCACTGGCTCAATTGCGCGACGAGCCTGTGAGAGATGGCCACATTCGCAGTATTGCTGGGCCCGGCATTCCCAGTAAAGCTCAGTATCTCCGAAATGTGCCAGGCGATTGGAAAGAGCTCGTTCTTGAAAGAACCATGCACGCTTCATGAGCGGCATCGTTGCCGCTAGGTATTGATCATGGTCTGGCACCTTGCGATTGTAGATGTCGTAAGGCACATTGTCGGCATGGCGAAGCATCTCAAACTTTTCGTCGAGGAGGGTATGGCAGAGACCCTCGCCAGAATGATGGGACGCCGAAGCGGCCAGAGTGATGAAAGAGTTGGCGTATGTGGAAGCCATTTTGCTTCCCTCGCAGCGCCAATCATCTGCATCGTCTTGAATGATGCATAGACTATCTATCCAGAGAAATTCGATACCAAGATGTTGGTAACCTCGACTACGTCCTGAAAGGTGGGAGGAAGACTATGCCAGACGATTGCCTCCTGATGAAGCTTGTACGTAGCCTTTGTGGTGCGTAACATCGACTTGCTTTTCCCCCAGCAATGACTAAGGCATATACGTACTGCCCAATTCCGCCAGCCGTGGGGACAAAGAGTCGTATTCTCTCAGAGCCTAGGGTTTGAAGTACACGCGTGGGCAGCCTCTGCTTCCTGTCCTCTTGCTGACAATTCGGATGATTATCGTCACATGTATTCATCCAGCTTTTTATACAAGCAGCAGCTAACTTGGGATGGCGAATACCAGTCGGGCCAAGCTTGATGCTCGGAAATGGACAGGCGCTAGCTGATGGTCTCAGCTGGACGTCAAGTTTTGAAGCTAACATCTATGTCAACTACTTATCTTGATCTGTGAAGATGTGGATGGTAAAGAAATCCCTACGTGACGCCTTCGTCGGCCAATTGATCTCGAAGGTCATGTGACCACCCGGGGTTTCACGAAGTACGTAAGCTGCATTATCCACGCGACTTCTCGTCGCCACCACAAAAGGTCGCAAAGTACGCAGCAAGAGTGCACAGAAGTTGCACCTCAATGAGGCTTGCTCATATGAGCGTAGCATGCCATCAGGCTCAGTGCACTGCGAGTTCAAGCAGGCTCGGCACGTCGGACATCCGTTGTCTCCGTAATGCTCGTTGCGCGGCCGCAATAAGCGTCTCAACATGGTTTGGTCGTAAATTTGATACAAATATCGCCAATTTGGACTGAAAAGATCCTCCTTGGTGAGTCGCGAGATACTGAGGACGTTCAGCAACGAAGCTCTCTCACTGAGATCGGGTCAGATGATCCGTATAGCTTGGCATGTATCCGCTTTGGCCTGATTGATTCACGAGCTTATGTAAGCAAAGCGAAAAGTATTGAGTGTGTATGAGACAGAAGAATCGTGTGTAGTTTCGGTTCCGAAGGATGGCGAGAACCTTTTCGTTGCCAAGACCTCCAGGCTGGGAGGGCTTGTTCTGGTAGGAAATGTTACATATCGTTGGACTGAGACCCATTGCCAATCAACATAGTTTGCTCGTCTTGCCCATGATGGAAGAGCATCATCTTCAATCCAGTCTGGAAGCCTGAGCCACGAGCGTTGCTGATATTTCGCACCCAGTCAAGTTCTCTCTCCCGTTCAGCTTGGCGGTAGTATTTCCGTAAGACTGATTGCGAAAGACAGTTGACCTGTACGCCTAGTGTTCCCATCTCTTGTTGCAAGCAGTACTCCATGGTCTGACACAGCAAGCAAGCCAATCTCTCAGCTTCCGCGTGCATCTCCGCCGAACAACGAGGCGAGCCAGTCACTGTTTGCGTATCCATAATTCCGCTCGAACTAGCTAGCATATCAAATTTAGCTTTCCCTCCAGGCGTAGGGCCTTTGGTACGGAGAATTGCCAACAGGATTTGTAACATGATAGTCGAGCTGAAGATGAACAATGTAGCCACTTCCAGACTCCGGTATTCTAGGATCAGGGGGAACAGCTTAGTTGCATACCGATCGTCTGATGGGTTCTGCAGTCTTGAAAGAACTGCCCAGAAAGGCGGTGTTGGGAATTGAGCTCCATATGCTTGCTGCCAAGAGGAGATGTTCGAGAACTGTGCAAAGAGAGCTTCGGAAAGCTCCGAGCTCCGAGATCCAGGGTCTTGCGATGAAGCACAACGTTCCAAGAGGAGAGGCACTTCGGAGACGATGTCCATAAGATTCTCGAAACCTTTGCTCGTTTCGTCTGTAACAATTAAACTTGCCCATGTGCTTGTATCCAGTGAAAGTCGTGTTTCTTGTGAGATAGCAATGATTATCTGTGCATCCGGTCAGCGATTTGTCGTTGGTCAGTCATTGAGCGTACGCAGATCAGTCGGAGCCGCGAACAAAGACGCTGCCAGACTATAGAATTGTTCTTGACACCAGGACGATGACGCAAGAGCTCCGATATGCCATGGGCATGAGCTCTCCAGCCTTCGTCGCTGGCGAATATGAATAGCTGGCAAGAATTTCGTCAACGAGCCTGCTCTTTGATGTGCGAGAAAGATCCCCTACCTCGCATGTTGAAAGCACGACTATGGCCGCTAGCGTTTCGTCTTTGCTTTGCTCGTGCGGGAACTCGAGATGTTCGACTAGGCTGGAGAGCGCTGTATCGTAAAGCTGAAAAGCCGCGTCTTCCGGAACAGTTTGCTGCTCATGGAGCGATATTTGAATCGCACAGAATGCAAACAATGATGCGTCCAGCACCTTAGATCGTGACTGCATTTGGCAAATAGCATGAGGCCATGAGAAGCACGATATAGACACAAGGTCGACTTTCTCTGTGTGTTCCCCATGAGGAAGGTACAATTTTTTCAATATACCTAAAGCCTGTGACCGAAACAGCGAATGGTGAGCTGGGTGGCTGTATAGGGTTGATTGTAATTGAGCAAAGTCCTGGAACAGTGTCGACTTCGAGTTGTAGGGCGAACAAGGGCTGCTCAAATGTGCCTCCTTCATCGCGGCTAGATCATGCGTAGAGGATTTGGACACCGTGCGATTCACGAATATGACAGCTTTGTCATATCCTTGACATGTAAGACCAGCTTTTCGACATCTCAGACAGGATGGCTTTGAAAGATCACACTGATTTGCGGATTCAGTCTCAGACTCAAGATTCCACAAAGGGACATTTGGTGAACTGACCTTGACACGCCGCCGCTTGCAGTCATGACATGCTTTTGATTTCCCAGCCACGCCAACCATGATACACCTTGTGCTTCTTGATTGCGCTGTTAATGCAAAATCCGGGAGCGCGAGTGGAGAGGAATCACATCTTGCATGTTCAAGAAATGAGTTCGAAACGGGCGTCTGTCGTAAGTTCACTGGTGTGGAGTTGATCAGCGCTAGCGTCGCCCGCTAGTCCCAAGATGGTGTCATTTTTCGAAGCTAACACAATCCACCATTCGGAGCGGTGCAATCCTGTCTGCTCGGAGAAACGATGATTTTGTCTGCAGTATGCCTTCCGAGTTGCTCTGTCAGCAAATTCCTAAAGATCTCCACCTTCTTTGCCAAGTTGGGCAGCATTTTTCGAGGATGTCTCAAGGTTCTTAGAAACTCCACAGATCTTGTGGGACTAAGGATATGATCATGTCACATTTTCTATCGGGAGAAGAATCTATGCTTTCAACATTGCTTCGCTAGTCTACATATGGTAGTATCATTCGAAGGGAGTTTCTGACCGGCTTGCGAAGTGAGCCGCACTAGACGGGATTTCTTGCGACATTATAAGAGGTCTTCTCGCACTTACAGAGCCTCACTCTCTAATATCATCGATCTTTCACCCTAGCACAAGCGGAATAGCTAGCGCACTGAAAGACTCGATCAAGCCCCGTAAGATCATGTCTAGCCCAGCGTCCTCATCTGATCTCTCAGTGCCCGGGATCCCCTTGACAGACGTCGAGAAATCTGCACCTCCTTCGAAGCCAGTCGAACCACCAAATGGAGGGTTGCAGGCCTGGCTTGCTGTTCTGGGTGGCTTCTGCCTCGTATTCGCAAGCTTCGGCTGGATCAATTGTATGTTCAATCCTTCCCCTTCCTCATTTCCATTCCATGGTGTAGCTATACTCAACGCATCCCCGTATCTGATCCATGCTCCCTTTCAGTCACTGACCACAAGCAATACCAGGCATTGGCATATTCCAATCCTACTATGAGACACATCAACTGTCCACATACTCAGCCAGTACGGTTGCATGGATTCCTTCCACCGAGGCGTTCATCATGTTCTTCTTCGTAAGTCCAAAGTAAACACCGTCGAACGTTTCATATGGAATGAGCTGACAGATCTCAAGGGACCTCTTCCAGGCTTCCTCTCCGATACCTATGGCCCCCGCATCCCCATCCTCATAGGCTCCTTCCTACACGTCTTCGGCATCATGATGACATCGCTGAGTCGGTCGTACTACCAGTTCTTTCTCGCACAAAGCGTTTGCAGTGCCTTGGGTTGCTGTTTCTTGTTCTTTCCATGTACGCACATGCAGATTCCCCTTCATCACCAGAAGGTGGGCCTCGCTGACAATTTACATTGTAGCAATCGCAGTGATCCCAACCTACTTCACCACTCACCGCGCCCTGGCTCTCGGAATCGTCGTCTCTGGCTCGTCAATTGGCGGCGTCGTCCTTCCCATTGCCATCACCCGTCTTCTACCCTTGATCGGCTTTGGATGGACTATGCGTACCATCGCATTCATCATTCTTTTCCTGCTCATCATCGGCAACTTGACCCTCAAGCCATACTTACCGCCCTCGGGTAAGAAGTTCGCTGTCAAAGATTTCATGGAGCCACTTAGAGAGAAGGTATTCGTGGCACTGACAGCAGCTGGCTTCGCAACGTATCTAGGCGGCTTTCTGCCCTTTACATTCATCCCCTCGAGCGGTCGGGAGATTGGCATGTCAAGTGAGTTGGCTGGGTATCTTGTTGCGATTGTCAATGGGGCTTCGTAAGTCGTTCACCTTTTATTCCACTCCTTCTGGCCGTGTCAGCATCTATTATCTGCACCCTAAGACCTCTTGTCTTCCAAGTCTTTAACACTGATTCCATCACTAGCACCTTTGGACGCATCCTTCCCGCTCATGTCAGCGACAAATACGGCGTCTTCAACGTCATGATCATCATCACATTCCTCGGGTCAATCTTTACCTTCGCGGTCTGGTTGCCTGCTCATAGCAACGCGCCACTCATTACCTACTCCACCCTCTACGGCTTCACTTCAGGCTGCACTTTCTCCATTATTCCCGCCATGGTAGCGAGCATAACATCCGACATGCGCAAGATCGGCGCCAGGATCGGAACGCTTTATGCGCTCAGTGCCGTCGGGGCTCTTATTGGGAGCCCGATTGCCGGCGCGATTGTGAAGAGGCAAGGAGGCAGCTTTGAGGGGCTGATTGTGTTTTCTGGAACGTCACTTATGGTGGGAGTCGGGTTGGTGGTCGTGAGTAGGTGGATGGTTGTTGGAGGCAAGGTGAAGGTCAAAGTGTAGTGGATGTGTTTACGTGTGAGAGAAGGAAATGGGGAGGAAGCTGGGAAAAAGAGGAACGAGAAGAAAGTGACATGTCAAAGCGACAAGACGTGGAGATGTGTCGAGAGGGTTCAAGCATGATTATACATATCGTATCATGCTCGTGTACGAGCTTGTAACTTCGGGTATAATTGAACATCGATAAGGACTCAACGTCGAGCCTATGCTATGTGGTGACAGGTATGGAAACGCTACAGAGATGCAAGAGATTTAGAACTGGAAATTGTGACCAAAGTCCACACCTGCACCATCCTCCAAATGGTCCACGTTCATAAAGTCGTCAAGCGAAAAGGCTTCTCCCCCACTGGCACCCATCCCGATATCGAGGCCCTGCATATCGCTCGTGGGGACCTGGCCTCTCTGCGCAAGTTGTGGTGCCGGTGGATCAGTCCCGTCAATAATCTGCGTACCCTTAGGTAACGCATCACCAAATGCAGCTATGCGCTCTGATTGTGGCGTGCCAGCAGTGCGTCCAACAGCTGTCGCGTCTCCTCGTGCATTCATCCAAATGCCGTTACCGCCTTCGTTGTTCTTCACAGCCTTATTGAAGGACTCTTCGAAGAGAAGACCTGTCTCATACCACCGACCCTTGATGTCGGCCATTTCCACGCGCGAAGTTGGGCTGATCAAACGCCACCACGCTAATGTCTGAGTCGCGGGTACGAGAGTGCGGTTCCGCCACGCGATGTCTTCTCGCATGCGCATGGGTATGTTGTTGTTGGAGGCTGATGGAGGTGTCGGGAGCTGGGATGGGTTGGGCGCGGGCATGGTAGAGTAGCTGTAAATATCTCCAATCAGCGACACTTGTGAGATTGGCTGTTTCTGTGTCGAGCTCGTCGTGACTCGTTCGATGATGTCGGTGACGACCATGAGATCGTTCCCTGATACGCCCAGTCGAATGCGCACGGGGTCGCCTCTCCATATCTTTTCCGCGCCGAGATAGATACAGTTGTAGTGTCGGTCCTCGCCTGAGGCAGTGGGTGCCGTCTTGACGCGCTCGAGCAGGGTATATGTAGTATCGATGGCCTTGGAAGCCAGAATCGAGGCATCTACATCTGCGACACCTTGGCCAAAGCGGCCAGACAGTAGCGCGGCCCAGTCAACCTGCTTGTAGCTCAATTGTGAGTTTTGCTGAAGGTAGGCAAAGGTACACGCCGGTGCAGACCACGCTAGCCATGGCTTTACACTCTGGTCTGATGTGACTGTCTCTGGTGTCGTTGAGTCGAAGGGATGCGAGAGTGGCTGAACGAGATAGGATTTGGTCCCTGAATTGTCTTTGGCTATCCACCGCCGTATGACCAGGCCCAGGCCCCATGCTCCGCCAGTCTTTGGACGTAGGAACCACACGACCTCGCCCGTGCGGCACAAGAATTGACCGTACCGGCTGTCCGTGAGCTGCTCGGCTGTACGTGGCTGTGGCAACGGCGTCGACTGTAGTACCGCAGGCACCCTTATCTGGGGCGCGGTGGCAGTGGGTGGAGGGGCAGCAGCCGGCGTTGCCTGTGCTAAGCTGGGGCTTTGGGAGGGTGGCCCAGATACAGACCGGCGAGCTGGCGGGGGCACGGCGACGATGGGATTTCGGCTGACGGTTGGCGCGTTCGCTGGAGCTGGGTTTGCGCTCACTTCTCTCTTCACAGTCACAGTCGGCTCCGTCTTGACCTCAGTCTTCACCGCAGGCTTTTCCACGTCTAGCTGGACCGGCGAACACATCTTGCAGGTGCAGTTCTGATAGTCGCTGTTCTCGTCTGTGCACAGCCACAGCAGATGAGGGAAGAAGTCGGCAGGGCTCCTGTATCGCTTTCGGGGGCCCTTGGGGTAGCCATAGAGGTATGCGTCTTGCCGGTCGTGGCCTCCTCCCGAGTGGTTCTTGACGGTCTTGGCCTGGCCGTCTGCCTTGGTCTTGATGTGCTCGTAGAGCCTGTAGTTCTCGGGAAACTCCCAGAGGATGGTCTGCTGCCACTTGTCTGCGTCGGTTAGCCGAGTGCGCGCTATGCGCCCGAGCTGCTCTCACCTTCATGCTCCTTCCCGCCGAGCTCGCGCAACAGCATCCCGCCAAGCTTCTTCCGCCAGTCGATGTGTTTTGGGTCGTCCTTCTCGATTAGGCGGTAGTAATCACACTGTCCGTGGTCGTTGGGAGTCCGGTCGAGCTGCGCTTCAGTGGGACCGTTGCGCAAGGGCCGGCCTTTCTGGCTGACAATGTCGTGGCCGTCCGACTTGACCGCGAAGATGGGCCAGAAGCTGGTCATTGGCTGCGTCATGGCGAATGTCACCAGCGGCACAGCGCCGGAAAACAAGGGTGGACGATGTCGAGGTGAGAGGTGGTGACCGGGTCCGTTCGCATGCCCTCGCGTTTGTTCCTCCCTTATCGATAGCGGCAAGAACGCGTCCGAAATAGGCCGTCGCGACTGCCTCGCAGCAATTTGACAAACTTCCTCGCCGCCGCCTACGCCACCATACAAACGCCCAACACACGGCCATACGCTTCGCCAACTACGCACCGCTTATCCCGTCTGCGCGCTTCACCGTCACATTCACCCCGGCCGTCTTCACCGCAATGCTCCGCGCCTAGAGGCATCTTGTCAGCAGTCACCACCCCTGCTTTCCCTTGCGCAGACATTCCCTGGTGACGCCGAGTTACTACAGCCACCACCACCATGTCGGAGCGTGTTTTGCCCGTTACGCCCAAAAAGCGCGGTGGTGAGCTTCCGGATCTCCTCGCACGGTTCGCATCCTCGAGCTCTGTAGACTCGGCCACCAAACTGCCGCGCACCTCCTCACACCACGAGACAAAGCCATCAAGGGCGATTGTTCCCCAGGACAAAGGCGACCCGCCCCCTGCCGCTGCCCTTACGCCGTCAGAATCGAGCGAAGACGAGCTCGCCCAGTCAGTACCCCGAAACAGAGCGCAACGCCCACGGTCTGAAGGCACGCGAGCCAGCACCCGCCACAGCACCGGAACCATCGTGAAGGCACCGGAGACCAAGTCTAGTGGGAGCGGCACCAGAGGAAGCGCACGCATCTCCGCCATCAACAAAGAGTTGCAGATGGAGAAGCGCCGCAGGGACCGCGAGGTCGACGCCGGTCGACGAAGGAGCGGGCGCGACCGCAAGATACGCATTCTGGAGTCTGACATGGTCGCCTCTCCTCCGCCCGCAGCGCTGCAACGCAGGGCCGCACCACCGAAGCTCAATACCGCCCGCAACCGCCTGCGCGACGACATCGCCAAGAAGTCCAAGGTCAAGGCAAACAACTTCCTCGTCGCGAACAAGGACTACTTCCTACCTCTGTTGCCCAAGACCAATCAGGTCGCGAAGCTGGTCACAAATCACAAGGCCGAGCCCATTGTCGAGTACGAAGAATTGAACGAGCAGCCCGAGGGGGTTACGGCGACGATGAAGCCGTATCAGTTGTCTGGACTGTCGTACCTCGTCCATCTCCACAACAATGGCTTCTCGGGCATCCTGGGCGACGAAATGGGTCTCGGCAAGACTCTCCAGACCCTCTCACTATTCCAGTACCTCGAAGAGCAGGATCGGAAGAACGGCGTCACCTCTGAGGAACTGCGCCCATATCTCGTCATCTGTCCCTTGAGTGTTCTCAATTCGTGGTACACAGAGGCCCAGAGATGGGTGCCTGAACTCGGCGTGCTCCGTTTCCATGGCGCGTCGAATGCGCGAGCGCAACTCAAGCGCGTTGCAACTGGCATGGAGGATCTCAAGGGAAATGCCACTCGCCAAGCTCAGGGCCGTAAGGCCTCGCGCAAGGCCGGCGTCAAGGTCGCGAAGCACGAACACGCGCCCACGCAAGCCAGGATCATTGTCACCACGTACGAGACCTTTGTTGCCGAGCAGTCCTGGTTCAAGACCTCCTTTGTCTGGCGCTACGTCGTCCTGGATGAGGGCCATAAGATCAAGTCCAGCATAACCAACGTCTCTACCGCCTTGAGGCACATCAGCGCTGAGTATCGTCTGATCCTTACCGGTACGCCACTACAGAACAACCTCACAGAGATGTGGGCCCTGCTTGCATGGCTCTATCCCGATGTCTTCACCGACAACACCTCGACACTCTTCAAAGAATCCTTCGACCTCAACAGGGGCAAGGTCAATAGACAGACTATGGACGATGCACGTCGGCTGCTTGAGCTTGTCATGCTTAGACGCATGAAGGACAGCCCTGGAGTTAATCTTGGATTGCCGCCGAAGGAAGAGGTTCTCCTCTATGTTCCACTTACGCCTATGCAGCGTATTTGGTACACTCGACTTCTCACCCGCGTCGATAATGCCATGCTCACCGAGCTGTTTGCGGACGGAAAGAGCAAGGAGAAGACGGCGATTCAGCAGGACAGACAAGATGATAAGTTGCTTCAGCAAATGGAGAAGCTAGAGAGCACCGGCGGCGAGTGGGAAGAGACGACAGCCATCATGCGAAAAGCGATGGAGAAGGAAAACGCAAGTCCCGACATCAAGTCGGCCTGGCAAAAGCTCATGAACCTGGTCATGCAGCTGCGCAAGGTTTGCTCACATCCCTATCTGCTACCTGGTGTCGCTCCGGAGCCATACTACCTCGGGGAGCACCTTACACGCGCGTCTGGCAAGTTTATTCTTCTGGAGAAGTTGCTGAAGCACACCGTGATGAATCAAGGCAAGAAGGTTCTCATCTTTTCTGGCTTCACGCGGACTCTGGACTATACTGAGGAACTCCTCTCCCTCATTAGCAACTATGGCCAGAACTTCAAGCACCTTCGCCTAGATGGTAGCACTGCACGCGCTAAACGTAATCTCGATATCCGGCTTTTCAACCAAGAAGGCTCCGACTACAAGGTCATGCTTCTCTCGACGCGCGCCGGTGGTCTTGGTATCAACCTTACTAGCGCGCAAGATGTCATCTTCCTTGATGAGGACTGGAATCCACAGATCACTCTCCAAGCTGAGGCTCGTGCCCACCGAATTGGCCAGACCAAAAAGGTCACCATATACAAGCTATGCACTCAGGGTACGGTGGAGGAACAGATGATGGGACGCATCCGCAAGAAGCTGTACCTGTCGGCTAAGATAACAGAATCCATGCGAAATATCCACAGCGAAAAGGCTCTGAAGAACAACGCGAAGAACCAAAGCCGCGACTCACTTAGCGACGACATGCCACAAATGGACACGTCGCAACTCAAAACACTGGTTCGTCGTGGTGCTCAAACACTGTCACATCCAGAGATCGATGTCACTGAGATGGTGTCCTGGAACCTTGACACAATGATGGACAAGTGCCGCGACAAGCCAGCGGATGCTATTGGTGAGGCGTTACAGTCAGAAGCTGACGAGGAGAAGTGGTTATCAGTGATGGAGAGGGTCGAGTGTGCGGTCTTTGACGGGAAGCGTTATCAACGCGAACTTGATAGCAAAGCGAACAAAGCCGCCAAGGCCGCAGCGAAGCACATTCTTCCTGACACAGTCACTCGCCAGGACCGTCGCAAGGGCAAAAACACGACGGTGAAGGTCAATGGGTACGACATCAGCAAGGAATCAATGAACTGTGGAGACTGGGAGGCTGTCCCTACCTTTGCTGGAAAGGATCCACGCCTCGCAGACCCCGTGCGCGAGAAGAGGCGCGAGTTCAGCCACGAGGAGCATTGCCTCACCTGCTTTGAGAACGCCGACGCTGGCGAAATGGTAGTGTGTCGCAGCTGCCCTCGCTCCTACCACTACGAGTGCCTTGAGCCGCATTACCAGATCAAAGTGAAAGGCCTTTCTGGCTTTGTTTGCCCTCAGCACGCATGTGCCGAGTGTGGAAAGAACACGTCCGACGCTGGCGGCCTCATCTTTCGCTGTCGCTGGTGTCCGCGAGGCTACTGCGAGGACTGTCTTGAATGGGACAAGACCGAGCTTATTGGCGATAAACTCGACGAATTTGAGGTGCTAGGCGAAGCTCCTACCTCTGGCGGATTCTACGTCAAGTGTCCGGATTGCGTCACGCATTGTGAGGAGAACGCCGAGCAGAAAGCATGGATGGAGGGCATGGAGTCGAGCTACAAAGACTCACATGATGCGTGGCTACAAGCTCGCGCTGACTATCAGCGTCAGCGTGAGGAGGCTGATGTTCAAGCTGCTGCCCTCGCAAGCACTGGTATCGATGCCTACGACTCTGCCTCGCCTCCTGCACTGACCGACACCTCATTGCCCACACCTGCGCTCGGCGGATCTCGCGTCAGTACACCGAAGATCTCAGAGGCATTGAACGCCACGAAGGGTGTCAAGCGCAGTGGCGGCAATGAGTCAAGGGCTGCCAAGAAGGCTAAGTTGGAGGCCGCCGAGTGGGATCTGGAAGGAGATCTGATGGTGAAGAGTGGTTTGGAGGGCGTAGTTGACGAAGACATGCAGGTTTAGGCACATCTTGAAGGTCTTTCAGTTGTATGGGATGGATCATGATACCCCAGTTTCTTTCTTTTGCAGCTCGACGCACGTCTGGTAGGGTCGGTACTGAGACGTTGAGGGATCTCGGTTCGAGGGTTGGAGTAGATGGCGAACCACGTACTGGGACTTGGAAGTTTGATGCATCAGGCGGCATTTCGGGAGACCTGCATCGGCATTGGCATTGAACCTGTATACAGGCTATGCATATCAAGCTACGTGCTACAGCGCAACTTTGACTAATACATTGAGAACAACCGATGTCCATCCTCTCCATCCTTTGAATAAAGTCTTTGGTGTCTGTTGCACGTAACATGCTGACCACTGGGTATCGTATCTAACTCCGCCTCTTCCCTTGCTCCCCCTCACCATCAATCACGCACCATTCTTCTTGTGCTTCTCCTCCACATTCTCTACGTCCTCGTCCCAATGCATCCCCTCGGCAAACCCAATCCACTCCCCCAAACCCCTTACAAACGCACTGTTCTCAACGTCGACTTTGCCGCCATGTTCCCAGATGACAATGTGGTCAAAAGTGCCGACCTCCTCGGCTATCTTGACCTCGTCTTCCACTTCGGCGTCTTCGTCTTCGTCGTCATCTTCTTGTCGGACCTTGGACGAGGACGTGTTTGCAGATACGGATAATGATTTCTCGGTGATGTTCAAGACTGCGCCCGTGTAGTTTGGTGGTAAGGGGACGGAGGTGCCGTGCAGGTGGCGGCCGCGGAAGTGGACGTGCTGTGTACCTGGACGGATTATCAGCATTGTCTCCAATAGCGTGTGTAGGCAGCAAATCGTGAATCTTGCGGCGAATACACACCTTTGTCACTTGTCTCGGGGGTCCAGAACTTTGAAGCGGAATTAATGGGCCCATTGTGGTTTATGCGGCAGGGGAGGAGGTTTGGTGTGCATTTCTTAGGAGAGGACGGGTGGATTGCGAGCATCCTGGTGTTTGCGTCGGAAGGCGGAGGACAGAGGTGGAGGTATGAATTGTTTGTGTGTGTAGCTTCGATCCCGAGATTGAGGAGGGTGTTTACAGGCCGAAGTCGCTGTGTCTGTTGGAGTTGTTTGCAGTCTACGGTGTGAATTGCCGCGCGTGTCAGGGTTCACATGTGCACGTGTCGCGTGGTCGCGTGTTTCCGGGGGGCCAGCACGTGCGGCCAACAACACATGGAGAGAGTATAATCATGACGATGCTTGTAAAGTACAGTGGCTCGACTTATCCTGACTGCAGGCCTTCAAGCTCATTGTCTCCCTCTTAATCATTAACCTTGGGAAGTCAAATCGCATGTAAAGGAGAATTCTCGATGCAGCTCCTAGCTCTCATCCACGACAGGACCCTGTCTCCGTCGCCGAGCTAGAACCCCGCATGCTGGCTCACCGCGAACGCATTGATCGTTAAAATCCATAGAGCGAGTTCCAATGAGACAGTCGGACAGGTCGTCCATCATGTTGCGAACGATCCATACTTCGTAGGGATGCGAGAGCGAAGTGGAGTCGATGCGCCCCGCTTTTGTGAAGATAAGCATGCTGCACAGCTCTGAGCTTACGCCAAACACGACCTCTTGGAGACGACGACGTGCCAACAGCTTGGAGACGGGTGGCAAACCACGGGACTACGTCCGATACCACACAGCCGACACTTCTCCCAAAGACTACCTTCAACTCCAGACGACCATGTAATGTCTAGGCATCGGCGAAACAAAATTCCTTGTTCAGCCCGGCCACCGTTCCGCATGGATCACGACGTCATGGATCACTCGAAAAGGCAAAGCATGGTGCCTGATACTGCAGCTTGCACCGTTGCGACACGGATTTGAAAGGGACGGCGCAATAATGCCCACCGCAGTCGGCACTCGCGCTGCCCGCCATGGCGGTCTGGAGCTCAGACACAATAGACCTCGCCGATGCAGGGTGCTTACGAAGGGCACTTGTTCTTTTACATTTCACAGTACGCGGACTCTGACCACCATCCCACCCCTGCTTCTGCAACACTGGCTGTAATTGAGCGACGCGTTGCAGCACACACCGATATTCGTACCTGACTGTCAGACGCGACGTGTCTTGAAGCAATTGAACCGGTCCGGAAACCGTGGAGGCCGAAGTTCAGCTTCTATCTCGCCCTGCTCGCCCAATTCGCGCGTCTTCGCACGTTCTGTAGAAGAGAAGAGCCCAAACCGATCTGTCGAAAAAGTCTTGCAGCCTGGGAAACCAATTGCACCATGTCCATCTTCAGTCCGTTGACTGGACTTGCTACGAATGTCTTGAGCACAATCACCACGCAAACATGGGGTCCACTGGTTGCGTTGTGCAAAAATGGAACCCTGGCTCAATTGCACGATATCAAGATTGGGAAACTTGTCATCTTTGAGGGTGGCTCGAGCAAGGCTTCAGCTGTTTTTGGGTCAGACAAAGAGGGCGTACCCGTGGCTTTCCTCGATGTCCACAGTGAGAAGTTTTGGGTGCGACTGGCGCTTTTTGCAGATATGGTACGTGGTTGAATCGAGTTCAGATGAGTCGCTTGCTAACATGCGCGCAGGGCTTCGCAGAGAGCTATATGCTTGGGGAAGTATCCTCACCGGACCTGACCAAATTCTTCGAGGTGTGTACAGCTTTTGGTAGGAATGCGCTCGAGCTAAGAATCCCAGCTTTTTATCCTCAACCGAAACCACCTCTCCAACGGTTCGACCATCACTTCAGCAATCTCCACAGGACTAGCAGGTCTTGTCCGTGGAAGCAATAATCTCAAGAATGCGCGGCTCAATATCTCCGCGCACTACGACATTTCAAATGAAATGTTTGCCGCTTTCCTCTCTCCCGATATGACATACTCGAGCCCGATCTGGCTACCAAAGCCGCATGCAGACTCCGCGGGTGAAACCTTGTACGATGCGCAAATGCGAAAGCTCGACCGCTTCATAGACAATACACACATAAAGGGCAGTGACCACGTCCTCGAGATTGGGACAGGATGGGGAAGTTTCGCAATGCGAGCAGTACAACGGACGGGTTGCAAGGTTACCTCCTTGACCTTGTCCATTGAGCAGAGAGAGTTGGCAGAAGAGCGCATCCGCGCAGCAGGCATGGCAGACAGCATCACAGTCCTTCTTTGCGACTACCGAAGCTTGGAAGTGCCAGAAACAGGGGCTTTCGACAAGATTGTGTCCATAGAAATGTTGGAAGCAGTCGGCAAGGAGTATCTGGTGACATACTTTAAGTGTGTGGAGAAGCTGCTTAAGAAAGAAGGAGGAATTGCGTGCTTCCAATGCATCACCATGCCGGATGGCCGCTACGAAGCGTATGCGAAGTCAGACGATTTCATTCGCCGATACATCTTTCCCGGTGGCCATTTGCCGGCGGTATCAGAGCTCGTCAGCTCGATCCAGACAGCCTCAGCTGGCTCTCTCGTCGTAGACAGCATCGAGAACATTGGTCCACATTACTCGAAAGCATTGAGATTGTGGCGGGAGGCATTCTTAGACAACTGGGAGAGCAAGATCAAGCCGCAACTGATCAAGGAGAAGAAAGATGAAGGCATGGATGACGAGGGCGCAGAGGTGTTCAAGAGGAAGTGGGATTACTACTTCCGCTACTCAGAAGCTGGCTTCTCAACCAAGACGCTGGGAGATGTAATCATCACGATTGGAAGAGAAGGCGCAACGCAGATGATGGAGGATGTGCCATTATAGCAATATGCCCAGCGAATTCGGCAATTCTGACATGGTACTGAGCGTTATATCCCAATCCACGTACTCGACTCAACCTAAAACTCGATCACACCTCGCTTCAGTGTCTTCGGCATCCGCTCACCTCATTTCTCGTCCCACTCAACAGTCTCAACCATCCTTTCCATCGCCTCATCGCCCTCATCTCTCCTCCTCACAAACACACTCCAATTCTTCTTTATCCACTCCCCCTCCCCTCCAGCTTTCGGAATAACAAAGCCCTGTTCCACTCCTGCGGCTACTTCTTCGAAAATAAACACATCACACAGCGCCCTAGCATCATCCAACCTGCCCTCACTCTTTTCGACATTCGCAGCATGCTCTGCCCACAATTTCTGAAGTATCTTGACCAGCTTCTGCATTTTTTTACCGTTTGCGGCGCCATGGGACCGCAGGTGCGGGTGCATAAGATTGGTGAACAAGGTGAGGGAGTTGACATGTGTGACGCTTGCGGGGCGAAAGAAAGAGACGTTGATGAAGGCCGTGAGCATGGAAAAGAGGTTTGAGCGGAGTAACGCCGTGGGAGAGTGGTTGAGATTATGTCGCGTAAATGGGGACGGATTGGTAGATTATGTAGTGGGGCATTTGAGGTGGTAGTCACCTTGTCGAGTAGACCTTATGGTGGTGTTATTGGGTTGTGTAATGTTAATGTTGCTGATGTTGGTCTTACTGTAAAGGATTCTTAGCTCTTCGATGAAGGATGCGTGATGGGTTGATAGATGTGTATGTATCTAGATATGTGAGATCTGGATGAATTGTTGAGTCTAATCGCGACCAGCTTCGAGATTATATATTGAGCCCAACGTGACGAAGATGGGAAGGAGAATTCTATCGCACGCGACTTACGAGAAAGTCGTTGCATTTGGTAGCATTGAATATGGCATAGACGTCCTTGTGCGATGTGTTTTCTGGGTATGTTACTCACCCAATTTGCTGTTTCCGAGTAGATCCCTCCCCTGTCCGTAATCCTTACCTACATCGCTACCACGTGAAATCCTACATATTACCCTACCCACCTTGCCTCGGAATATTCCCTTGACACCTTCCAGTGCGCCGTCAATTTAATGCAGCATTTGTTATGTTCGTTTGAGTTGACTCGCGTCATTGTTCGGCACCATGTCGCCGCGTTCCTGGACGTCGATCGCGCCGCCTCAGCCCTACGAGCTACGCTTCGCTACACGCGCGCTGAACTCAGCTCTGGGTTCAAAATATCCCACGTTTCTTGTTTTGCGCCATGGAAGGACCCTTTTGCGGGACCTGGAGCCAGGCTTTCGGGATTCGTTTAGAAACGTTTTTCTGGGGTAGGCGGTGTTTGTGAGGCTGCGACTGCTGAAAGTGTGCTTATGCGACAGGCGCCATTGGGCCTCGGAAAGTAAATGTTATGAGGGGTACGTCACTTTGCACTACAGATATGACAGTTAAGATTATCGTAAAGCATTCTTGTTTTGCAATCGAAATCAATCCTGTTGCTCATGATGCAACCTATCCTGTCTCGACTACGGGCCAAGGTCGCTGTACGAACT
The DNA here is from genome assembly GCA_003501895.1 of Phaeosphaeria sp. A1 3.1a. Lineage (NCBI taxonomy): Eukaryota > Fungi > Ascomycota > Dothideomycetes > Pleosporales > Phaeosphaeriaceae > Phaeosphaeria > Phaeosphaeria sp. A1 3.1a. Next base: position 60,316 of record QVXC01000076.1, read on the forward strand.
ACAACCTTGCCTGTCCAAATATGTATCGTCCAGCTTCAACGCCGACCATGCATCACAATTTGGGTGACTCCTTCTCCTCCGCTGGGGTATCCGGGAACGCTACAAAGCTCTCATCGCCATTGAAATGCCTAAGTGTATCGAAGTCAGAGCAAGGTAAAAGATCAAGCACTCGTTGATGGTAGTTCGACGTGAAGAGGTAAGAAGTCATCGAGGAATCCAGACGCGCTGCCCCAGCCAGTCGCAGTTGGCTCGGACCTGGGCCAGTCTTTGCGGTGATAACAGAACTGCCTGAGAGGAATAAGAAAATGAGTCATAGACCCAGTCATGAGACTTCACTTACCATCCTCTTTCAGCGCCCCCAGACAAGTATGAAGTCTCTGAGTTGAGCTCACAGTCCCAATTGCCTGCAACACCTTTCTCGAGACCTGAGCTGCGCCGAACGAACTTCGATAGGCCAGCAGTGAAGCACTGGAAATCATCTGTGTCTGGGTCTTCCGGCATCTGACCAGTCAACACTCGTCCAGCAGCAATCATGGTTGCTGCGTGGGTGCAGATGAGAACGGTCTTGGGTTGCTCAGGATCACTGTCCAGAGTAGTGACGATGTGATCAAGTGCTCTCCTCACCCGCTCATGCAGCTCCACAATCATCTCCCCTTTCGACGCTGGCAAGTGCACCGACACATACTCCTGATCCAGATTCTCAAACAGCGGTGTCAATATCTCGATATCTGGAGGCGTGGGATGTTCCCAGCTGGCGCGTCCGAAGAACTCACTACACGACACGCATCAGTGACCGCTTCTCAACCAAAGCATGTGACAGGCTCCAACCAAGTCTCGACTCACCCAACGCCGCGATCTATTCTGATCTTGCCTTTCGCAGTTCCTTCCCGAAAGAGCCTGTCCGTAGTGGGCTTCAGCGTCTGCAAACACCGATAAAACGGACTCGAATAGACCCTTTCGATGGGAGGCTCAATGCTGCACAGATACTCGGCTAGCTCCTTGCTCTGCTCGACCCCCTTGGAGGTCAGTGGCGGATCTGTAGGGATACCTGTAGGCGTTTTGACCAGGAGGGCGGTGTAGGTCCCCGTCTGGGGATCGACAGTCCAGTTGGCACGGAACTAGAGCCGCACGCTTCACCGTTAGAAAGAATGTCATTCTAGGGGGTGTGGGATTGATCGGGATGCGATGCAGATCTCGCGAAGAGTCTGATACACGCGGCTCTCTCTGGAGGCGAGGGCGACTATGCGCTGATGGCCCATGTGAAGAGCTACTGGAGATAGCAGCGGGAGCGGAAGGGCATCCTCGGCTCGTGAGTGGAGCGTGAGGGATGGTTGTGGTGTGGAGACGGAAGAAATGCTTCATACGTACCGCGTGCCGAACGATATAGATTGCGTCAATCATCGCTGGTCGTGTGCCGGACAGAATCACTGGCCCGCTAGGATGCAGTGTTCTGGTGCAGACTCGATGTGTGTTGCGAATACGAGATGCTCCGTTATGGAAGGTTGGGAAGACGTCGTTAGTGGACCAATGGTAGCGCCTCGGTGCCTCGGTTACTTTCGGTGCTCTCGATTAGAACACCTCTGTGAAGCGGCGCGAATTTCCAGAAGCTGCATGCTTTGTAGAGTAGGACGCCACTCCGAACTAAGAAGTATGGCCGCCTTGCTGCATGCGTGAAGAGGCTGGCATGTGCGTGTGTTTGCGCACACGCTGCAGATTGTTCGATGCGCTTCTCAGCTCCTTGCCAGGCGAAGACGTACACACCTACGATTGACGCCTAGTGAATGGTGACAAGCTAGCGGCCATGGTAAACGCATACCAGCTTCACATCAGCGGCCGTGGGGTATACTGTGTGCAGAGATCCACTGTTGTCTGCCTCCTCAACCCCCACGTCGAAGCCACGGTATGCGTGCCCACAGAACCGTGGCATTGCGCGAACGCACGTGCAAGACGTAGGCAGCTTGTGATGCAGCTGTCAGGGCCTTGCATCTTAGCACAGGAACAAGCCGTTCTGCAGACAGGGCCCATCGTCATTGTACAGTGAACGGCTGCATTGGCGCAGGCGCAGGGACCTCGAAAGTTTGCGCTGTTGTTGGCGTCTTCGTCTTGCAACGTGCTCATGGATCTGCCGCGTCAATGCATAGTCCCCTGAATATGCTGCCGCTTCGTCATAGCGTAGCCGAGTGTTGAAGCTGGGACAGGAAACGCAGTCCTGGATGACGGGACGCCTTTGCTTTCAGCATCTGAGAAGGTAGTCCGGGATCCTTGCAGTCATCATCGGAGGCTCCGGGTTGTTCCCATGCTGGTCTTGTTTCAAAACTTGGTGTGCCGTCCTAGAGCACGGCTCGCCGTTACTGACTCTGGAAAGTAGACGGGCAATAAATGGCGCTGTCCTGGGATGTGGATCCCACGCGGTCTGACTAGTAGAACGCGGGGTTAGAACAAGCTAGATGCTTACGGAGACCAATATATCTTTGCGCAACGGTGAGAAAATGTTGAGGTCTCGAGGTTGCAGCCCGTTGTTGGTTTTGCTTGTGCTGATCTGGTATGTAGGTAGTTAGGTAGCTTGCATGTGACCTCTTTCGAAGCGGACACCTTATTCAGTGAAGTGGCAGTTACCCAGCATGACGCACACTCCTCGAATCTGTATCCCATGCGGACATGTGCTGAAGCCTTTCACACCTTCCCAGTTAGACTGCTTGAAACACACATGTGCTGAGACCAGCTACTGCAAGCCATCGCGGGGTTCTGGCAGTACCCAGTCGTCGCAGAGAGCTGTTGCGCTTCATGCTGCGCCATAGTCATGGCCCAGGTGCGAGTGATGCGCCCATGGACAGTGGAATGTTATAAACTTCAACGATCTTCGGATGTCTCGACTGAAGTAGTAAGCTAGTTGACGTCTGCAAGCCGCCGCATTGGGGCATCCCTGCTGAACAGCATATCATGGCCCGTGCTCACTGAACGCCAGTCTTCGACGTTGTAGTGGAACACACGGACGCTCCCGAACAACACTGTGAGGTCCCTCTCCTTGGGACGTCAGTCGAAAGCATGCGGTTGAGCTTACCCCTTTCATCGAGACTACCATAACGTGCAGTCGGTCCGACACATGCCTCCCTTCACTGCCTCGGCAGTTTGCGAATTTCAGACTGCTTGACCACCATGGTCATCTTCGATCATTTGAAGGTACTCGAATGTTGGCTTCGCGCACATCGCCGTGTCCAGTCACTGCGTTCCCATGTGTGGGCCTTCAAATCCAGGACGCACGGGATGGATCTGCGGCTGAGGCGCCAGTGTGGGTATGAATAGCCGACGGCCGCGAAAGTCTTAGTAGTTGCATGGCAGATAGGCCAGCAATTGTCCCACATACGCTGGTCGAGAGCACGATGTGCAAATTGGGTGCAAGATGTGTTCCGTGCCCAGTGAGGCGACACCAGACTCGTCATGGCCAGGATTCGATAAGCCATGCGGTGGCTCCAAACACCGACAAATGCCTCAGCCCTAATCAGTGTTGCATCTGTGACAGCCACCTCGGCCGGCTCCATCCAGTGAATATGGCTGGCAATCTTTGCAAAAACTACTTGCGAGGAGGCGACGAATGATGGGAGAGTGTTAAGAGAGAACATGTCGCGTGCTTGGTAGGGGCGGCGCTAGACATTCCTTTCGCAAGCCATCGGCGTTTTGTAGAAGGTCTTGCTGTGCTTCTGGGTGGCTCTGTATTTTGACAGCATCGTGATGTTGTGGCTTTCTTTCGCCAGCGTGGATTGGTCCGCAGCCCAAGCCAATGTTGTCTATTCACGTGTTGCATTCATTGGCCCATATACTCTCACGTGCATTCTTCATGTTCTCCAACTGGCTACCAGTTTCTCACGTGTATTCTACTCATTGGCCATCAGTGATTGCTGTCACAATCATTTGTTCTGGCCGTGGCGGATCAAGAGAAGTGGCTGTACTGCGTGTGATCCTCCTCAATCAGCTCGTGTCGGAAGCACTTATGCCCCCGGATCTTCGCATCCTTGCAATGAATGGGGGCCTGGCGCTAGCGGACCAATTGTGCCGTTCAGGACGGGCACGCAGCCTAGATCATGGTGGTGCAGGAGCATAGTGCTGCTAACCCGATGACACTCTGAATGAACTGTTTTGAAGTATGACATCCCGAGTATAAGCGAGAGATCGCTATGAAGAACCTCGGCCTCCAGGTCAATACGTTGTTGGAACGACAATTGATCCGCGTTACGGGCGCACTCGACTGGCTGCCTTGACTTGAAGGCTGCCTCCGGCCGCCAGTAGTCGGGACTTATCGGAGTGGGGTCGCTGTCAGATGATAGTGGATGTACGTATGTAATGAGAAGGAAAAAGCAAAATGCGGGAGATGCTGCAAGCAAGGATTCGGGATTGTATTGATGTGTAACCAGGGTTTTAGGTGCCCAAAGTGCAGGTGTTTTGACCGGAAAGCGCCTAGGAACCATGCCGTTCACGGTCCAGCGAGACAAGGGAGGAGTGATGGCGAAGGGCTGGGTGGCGCTCAACAGGGTGAATTAGACCTAAGGGTATGCAATTACAAGAAGGTATTGTTGTAAGAAAATTCAAGCGAGAATGACCAGGTACACGAGACAGTCCGCACTCCATCATCTGGCGCTAAAATCGCCTAGTGGAACACCTTTCTCGACCTCGTCGTTAAGTTGTCGTCGACGATGTTCTCTGGCAGAGAACTTGCCCGTTCTTCCGAGTTTTTTCTCGGTGACCCAAACACGGAGCACAATGAGGTAGCGTACCAAAAGGAAAATGATGATGGCCGCGACCAGGATACCAATGATATACGCGGCAACAATTCCAGAAGAATGCTTCTGAAGATCGAGAAAATCGTATGTGTAGAACCCTTCTGTTGCATATGTGAGAAATGCCAATGCAAGATACATAGCCAAGATGATCACGGTTGGGATGATGTCGAGCCAGGGGAGCGCCGTAGTTCTTGGGACGATGATCTCAAACAAGGCGTAAAAAGAGTTCAGCCCATGCTGAGAAGTGTTCGACCAAACACCGAAGGCGGACGGGAAGCTTCCAGGCGCAAGCAGACCCCAATAAACAACTAGAGGTAGTTAGCCACTTATGCCCACGGCATGATAGGAACTCGAGCCCCATGCAGCTACCGAATAGTGGTTTCGAGAACATGACGAAGCACAATCACTGGCATACAAGCCGGTTTCACACACTCTTTGTTCACGGAAGGGGGACTGAGGAGAACTTACTGGTGACAATGAAGGGATATATCACAATAGTGGAATAGTACATGCTGTGCGCAATTTGGAGAGCCTTGGGCCAGCGAGCCAAGAATGGAGTACCGGTCAGCCAGTAGCTGCCAGTGTGGACAGCTGCGAATGCTTCATAAAACGCAAGACCCCAATAGGTCAAATGCGTGAAATACGAGAACGAGTGTCGGGAGGCCTCTGACATGCCATGGCTGCCATTCCAGCCAAAGATGGTGAAAAGCGTAGTGAAAGCATAGAGTGACAACAGAGCCCGGATCGCGAAGAGGATCGCGGGAGGCAAGAACCAGGACGTTGCGAATCTGTGGGTAGGATCAAAGTTGCCCTTGTATGGGGCTAGTAGTCGCGAGCCAAAAGCCATGATAGAGTAGACCTCGGTGGTCGGGGCCTTGGCGCAGTGTGGAGGATGTCGTTACACAGTATGTCGTCTTGATCGGATCGGACGTTTCTACACCTCCATATGGCGTACGATATGGTTGGTGGGATTGAAACCTGCGGCTATGGTCAAAGTATGATGTCGCGACGTGGAGAGTTGACGAGCTGAAGCCTCCTTTGTCCGCTGAAATTTGCGGCAGGATCGCGGATCGCTATGCGGCAGGCGCGCCCGTGCACAACACACTAACGCACGACAGACCGGCCTTACACCTACATTCGGCCAAGCATACATCTAGAGGGCTTTCGTAACTGACGCGGCTGCGAAGTCTCATCACCGTCGATGGCGTTTACCAAGCCGTCCGGGGCTGGCCGCTTAGACCTCCCACGGCTTGCAGTCCGAGCAACTCAAGGCATATTTGTCCCACCATCCTTACACTCGCTCACTGCACGATGGAGCAGGGGGGTCGGCCTCTAACACGATTCGGAAATGGTGGCACTGTCAATTTCTGTCCTTTCTTGTTTAAGATCTACGGCGTGCCAGTACGCAATATGTACTGACTGGTAGCATCACACAAAGCAGCTATCCACTTGCTTCACACTCCTTTAACAGACAGATTCTCGTGTTGGCAATATATCACAATGAGTGAGCTACGGATTTCGGTATGTTGTCTGTCTTGGACTTTTCTTGACAGTCCTAATAACCTCCAGCAGAAAGCACAGAATCTCGCTCGCATTCGAGACAATCAGAGTAAGTTGGCGAATCCTCTGTTGCATGTCTATGCCCAGTGTTTGATTGAGTTGAATGTTTCGTGCCATCTTTGGTCGTCTGCTGCCTCTCACCGGCTTTATTCATCAGGAGCTCGCTCACGCTTTCAACCAACAGGACGTTCACGTGCACGAAGGAAAGAGTACCTTCAGGAGCTAGAGGCGAAGCTTCGCAGCTGTGAGCAGGTGGGCATCGAAGCTTCTTCAGAGATACAGACGGCTGCGCGGAAAGTCATCGATGAGAATAGAACGCTTCGTTCGCTTCTACATCAACGCGGTGTTTCAGAATCGGAGATTGTGGCAGCTCTTGGTGGACTTCCCGACCGTTCCTATGATCACATCTCAGCCGCTCCAACGCTCAATACCATGCTCGAGCGAAGGATAACTTGCAGTACACTTCCTTCAACAAATGCACAGGCTCCCCCTACCATGAGGGCAGCCTCAGTGCCACGCCACATCCCTTCTGTATCACAGATAAGAATCCCCGCATCACGGCCAACAGCACTAAGTTGCTGCGACTCGCCTAGTCCCGGTTCGATTGTCTCTAGCATGGGCACACCGCCACCCATGTCCTATCCAGCTGCATACTACACCACGCCGAGTACGCCGCCAGCCGCCACTATCAAATCCGAGGATGTCTCATATGGCTACTCATACGATCAGTCCTACAACAGTGCATGGAACTACTCCCATGAGTACAACTTGGTAGCAGATCCAACCAGCTACTACACCACGCCTTCGTCCATAAATGCCGCGAATATCATGAAGTCTATGAGTTCAGGCGCCGACCGCTCCGAAGTAAACTTTCCCTCTCGGGGATCTCGGCCAAGTTGTTATATGGATACCGACAACAACATAGTTTATGGCTTCGTCGATGGATACCCTGGCCAGCAACCCCTAGTGTGACCTAGACCGTCGCCTCGTTGTCAATGATCTTGCTACTACAAATGTGGCCAATATGGCATTCAGACTTCGACAAGAGTCTCGTTCACAAACAACGCCGACAGGCCCGGGCCGACCACACTCGACTATGAGCAGTGTGTACGTCATGGGAAACAGATCTGGTGACTAGCAGCTCAGGGAAGGATGGTCAAAAGCGAATTCGAGATCCCCGCATTACCCAACACGCCCTGCACGCCAACCGGCTGGGTCTTGCGATTAGCGGCTTCGCAGCTTGTGTCGCGCAGAGCTCACCTTGTACAAAATCATTCGTATGATGTTTTGATGATTTTCTATGTATGCTGAAATGTCGCTTATCGGTCATCGGTTGGTTTTCATTGTTCTCTCTACGTTTCTGCCATGTAGATATCCACAAATCCGGCATTCCCTTTGTTGGCAGCAGGACAAAGCGAAGATCATCATACGCGAATGCCATTGCGTGTCTATTTTGCTTCTAATTTCTAATCGTTGTTCCATTCCGTACACCAGCTCAAATCGTCCCCTGACTACCCAGCCTCGCAAACATGCCTCCAAAACGACGGCAGCACAACAAAGAGAACGATGGTCCATCCAAGAGACTCAGGATCAGAGAGGACGAGACGCCAGAGCCAGAGCCTCTAGGAGACGATGCAGACAAACACGTCGTCAGATGGGCTCTTCCCACACAAGACAACAAGAGTCACCAACGCGATGAGAGTGAAGACATCACAAGATACACGCAGCCACTTTTTGATCAGCCCTGGGATGACATCCGTACTTATCAAAGGCCGTTCAAGTTCCCGGCATTGCGCACCCCTTACTTCAAGTCGAAAGGTAAAGACATTGATGGAGCAGATGCACATCGAAGTAATGCATCTCTTCGAGGGTTCCGGAACGATATCAAACGCGCCACGGAGCCACGAAGTGGCTCGGCGGGTCCATACACGAGAGAGAGAGTTTTAATACAGCTTTTACAAATCACGGTTCCCCAGTCGTCGTATCTCGATCCGCTGAGCATGAAGTCTTGTTGCTTTCCCAAGATCATCGAGTCGAAGTGTATGATTGTGCAGCCGCCATGATGAGAATCCAGCTGACCTCTGATAGGACCACACGCGATGGCGACGAAACCGAATCAGCCGACGTGACTTTCATCCGCATAGCAATTCCTAGCGACGAAGCTGGCCTCGAAGACCCTGTGCATGGGTATTTTATCGAATTGCCTCCTGACGGCCTTGTGACGGTCAACAATCGCACATACCATCATGAGAGCCAAGAGAAAGGTGCTGGAGGCACGCCAGGCACGCCTTTCATAATCGGACCACTGAACAGGTTTATTATCGTGGAGCTGCTTTCGCAGCCTATCTTCTTCTTTCGCGTTCATGAAGACTTAGACAACAATCCGGACAATGTGCTTGCGGGCGCCAACAACAAAGTCACACAGGCTGGAATAGCTCGTCGAGACACCCACGGTGGTGTGGATAACGCAAATGTTGAGGTTGTGTGGACGCCAGTGAACACGGCCCCGACTGTTGAGCTGGCTCTACCCTCGAACGACCAGAATCTGGATGAGCATAATCCAGATGGGCAGAATCAAGTTGAGCAAAGTCTGTACGAGCAAGATTCTGGGAAGCAAGATCTGGACGAGCATGAACTGGATGAGCAAAATCTGGGCGTTATCAATCCTGGCAAGAAAGGAAAATAACAAGGAAGAATCGGACCAGGAAAATCCAGACAATGGGGATTCAAGTGTGGAAGATTTAGACCAAGGAGATTCGGACGAGGACTCTTCGGAGGATACAAATTCCTCTACTCCAGACCAAGCTGTGCAGTACAACGATGAGTGGGCTGTTGGTGGCAAAACGATCGATGAGCAACACAGATATTATCTCGATGAACTGCAAATATTCTTGCACGATCGTCGACAAAACACGCTCAACCCTCGGGTCCTAGCATCTATCAATGATCGACAAAAGTCTCAAGCCGGAGTCAGTATTGACGTCGATGGTCATGTTTTGAGACCTGGCAGAACAGTGATCACGAATCTGCAGCATCCTGACAATACTCATCAGGTTATACTAGTCGTCAGTATACAGCCACGCCAACCAGTTCACAATATCACGGTTCATGTTCTGGACGTGACAGCGTGGCGCACTACAAGAGAAGAACGCCAAACGATCCACAATGGGGCACTAGAACTCTTGAGGGCCCGAAGCTGGTGGCAGGCAACGTTTCCATCTTTTGAGGCTTTCGAGGGAGTTCTGCCCACGTCTTCGTTATGGATCGATTGCGCGCAGGATGTCGAAGGAGGAGACACATTGGGCATTCTCAGCGCCTTCGCTCTTGCACTTGGATTGATCCTCAACCCAGCGTTCCGCATCGAAGCTGCGGGGTCAACCTTTCACGACGAGGCTCAACTTATCTTCGAGGCGGCTCTAGCTGATAGGCTAGATTGGAGGCTTTTATACGCTTTCTTGTCCTGTAACAGGTTCACGCGCGGTGCAGTACTATCTCCAGATGAAACGAAAAATGTACGTGCAAACAACCTACCACCAGTTAATCGAAGATTTGATCTCCGTATACGACCGTACAGCTGCTTGGTACCTGGACAACGAGCACACGATGCAGCCACAACGATAATTCGGAACGTATATGACATACAAATGGAAGCAACAGATGCAAACGTCGCCCTTGACGGTGGTGTTTCTCATTCAGATAACTTCCCTTCTGATACATGGACAGCTGAGTTCCGCGAAACTATTGCGCGCGAGGTGGTGCGTCGGGGACATTGGACGCTTTCCAGCACGAAGGAGGATGTGGATATGGAGCATGACGGACTCAGCGATCCCTCAGAGGAAACAGGAGCGCAAAGCAGTGATCAAACAGCTACCAATAACGTGACGATACCAGCTGCACCGGCCTCTATCACCAGTTCTGGACTTAGTACTGGCGGTCAAGAGCCTGTGACAAACTCGTCTCCATCTGACAAGACTCAGGCGCGGCCTGACACGATAATCACTCCAAATACTGAGACGAACTTGATTACCGTCGTCGAAGATGCGACACACACCCCGTTCGCGACGGGCTCTGGCCTGCAGCAGGAGGGCAAGATACAGTCAGCCACGCCGCACACCCGATCTGGACCGAACATTGACCATGCTTCGTTGCCTGGGGACTTTGATGCCTATGAACATTATCAGAAACGGCTCGATGAACTCAAGGCAAATGAGAATCGAGAACCCAATAAAGGCGAGCCGACTGATAGTACGCTGAACTATGCGACAGCTCTGAATAGCATTGCTTCTGTCAGCCAGGCATTACAAGAGCTATTCCCGTTGGCCCAATCGGTTATGCTCACTTCTCAAAATGGGGTTCTCTCTCGATCTTCAGCCGCGCAACCCGACCCGACCATCATACATCTCCATCAATTAGCGGACGACATTCTTTTATTACTAATCCAGGTCGATGAGAGTGGAGAAGGTCGACCAGTCACTGTTCATGCTACGACCTCACAATGGCTCATAACCTAGGCAGTGACTCACCTGGCATGAAGTTCGTCGCGACGACGCACCGTTTGATTGAACCTCTACTGTCCAAAGAACATGGTCGACAAGAAAATCTTACTCTTGTTCTGTTCCATGATGAAACATCTGCACAAGGGCGCAGGTCTTTCTGTACATTTAGGATGAGACATGTCTCAGGGTTTCTCTCGCAGTGTACCAGTATTGCAAGTATAAAGTGTTCAAATCTTCCATGGCATATCTATCCTAATATCTTCGATGATTTCCGCTATGACAAAGAAATCCACAAAGGGACCAGATAGTGTCCCTGATGCAGTCGACAACGTATGTTGGTGTTGTACTCTCAGCAATCCCAAGTACAGCAGCGTGTGCTACTTCTGCGATGCACAACCTACTCCCACCGAGGAGGACGGTAAAACGCTGGACTACCACAGGCTATCGTTTGTTCAACGAGCAGGTACCATCCGTGGGTGTGAGAGGCTCCATGCGTCTTTGCTCGACGTAGCAGTGCATCGATTTCAGCAGAGGAGGCTCTGTGCCGTACAAGTAGGATTGGACCCTGACAATGGGGAGGAGCGTGACAGATATGTTGCAATCATAATCAAAGACGAAAATGGGCCGATTCGGAGCACGCTCAAAACATCAGATATACAAGGCTGTGCGCCAAGTATGGCCGCAGGCGATGATATCGCTGCATTTCAGCACGCTGCCAGTCTCGTACTTCTCGTCGACTGAGATCCAGACAAAGGTAGGAGACTCTTCATCTTCTTCTTCACAATCATCGAGGAGATAACAAGCGACATGTCACCAAAGCCATAAATTATAAAAATGACTTGCATTCTAACCATTTCCTCCAGGAAGTTCTTTCATCACCATCTAAACGCCCTACGTGAACCTATACGGCTCCGTGGTCCTACTCCACGTCTTCTGGGTCCTCTCCTGCCCAGCAACAATCTCATGCTTCATCTCCGCATCCCAATTCGCCCGATGAACGTGACCTTTATATGGCCTACACTCGCACCACACCGGCTTCAACCATATATTATGGCTCTGCGTGTGCTCCACTGGCGCAGCTTGATAAGCACACGAAACCTGACCGACTAGGCTCGCCACCTTGTCGATGAATTCTTTCTTCTTCTGTTCTGGATACAGTGCTTGCCAGACCATGCTGAACAGCTCACCTGCGATGTCACCACTAATGGCGTCCTGCGCGCTTGCCCAGCGCTCGACCCACCAGGGGTAGTAGCCTGCGAATTCCCAGTCGATGATTGCGACGATTTCGGCGGTGTCAGGGTCGACGATGATATTACCCAGGTTGAGGTCCCCGTGGGTGAGGACGAAGGTGCCGTTTTCTGGGAAGTTGTTGCGGAATTCTTGGAGGCGGGAGTCGACGGTCGCTGTCTTGTCGTCCATGTATGGCAATTCAACTGCGATGCCGGCGCGGAGTTCTTCGTCTAGGCTGTCGAGCCATTCCTCTTTTGTGGAGCGAATTGTTTTGCACATTCGCTCTCCCCAGCATTGCCCGAGAATGTGGTCCCAGAGGAGACTGCCGTCTGCGCGTTGTGGCGCTGGGGCAGTATGCTGACGCAGATCCCGCAGCGCGGCGATGAGTTGGTCAGCAATATATCTCCTTTGTAAAGTACTCGAGTTAGTTGGCGATAGATAGCTTCCAGCGGTTTTCCTTTTGCGCGAGACATGATTGTGTACTGAAATTGATCCCCTTCTTTACCGAGTTGAAACATCTCTTCCACAAGTGGGATTTTCGTGCCTTGCTCGCGGAGAAATTTCCATGTCATATAATCATTTGTCTGCATGCCTCTGTCCCCAGGCCGGTCCCACATGAGATAATCGCTACCGATCTCCCACAATCCGCTATTCGTACGAGTGAAGAAGATGCGAAGACGAGGGAGGTAAGAGGTTCTTTCGTGGTAAGTGTTCCAGCCACATGCCCGAAACAGGAGCATCCCCTTGCCAGAAGCTATTTCAGATGAGTCCTTCAACTTCTCTTGGTCTTCCTCAGTAATATACGCATTTTCAACACTGAAGACTACATTGGGAACGAAGTCTTCGGGCGTGAAGTCCGATTCGTATTTGGGCATTTTGGGAGAGGTAACTTGTCGTGTCGAGATTTGTGCGTTTGATTGAGGTAGTGCATATAATATCGAGTGATCGAGGAACTGGAGGGTTCTTGTAGTAATAGGCGCTCTTATGAGACAAAGGCGGATGCAATAGAATTTGTGGGCATATTCCATTGTTGCTGTGACCAGCATTTGGAAGGACTTGAAAGAACTGATCATAGTAGAGACTTATGCTACACAATAATGAAAGCTATTGTAAAGCAGTCAATTCATTGTTGCTATGACCAGCATCTAAAAGGACTTGAAAGACCTGATAACAGTAGAGGCTTGTACTATACAATGATGAAAGGTATTGCATTCAATTCTTTGTTGCTACTGTTTAGTCCTAAAAAGCCTTGACAGAATTCCATAACGTCAGATGCCTTGAGGTGTGCAAAAGTTCATATGTAATAGACTCCTTGCAAAGCACGCCAAATCTTCAGAAGCGTCAACAGCTGTATGGCGAAATTACAGCACTGCAGGGTGTGTTCAATGTCGAATTACCAGTAACATTCCGATGGATTCTCGGACCACGACAAATGGCCCCTTGGATATCAGCAGAATTTGCTGTTTTAAGTGCTTGGAGCATCCTTCTTGACCTAGAGCTAAACACTGACAAATTCGCACCGCACAACTTGTTTACCAGAGACGCTAGAAATATTTTCCAGGCAGCCGCTCGGGGGCACGCAGACTGGAAATTGATATGGTCATTTCTGCGATGTCAAAAGTACGTGACGGAGGAGCGTGAACCAGCGCCAGAGCGTCGGTTCACGAACACAATCGGCGTCGATGCTCGCGACGAGCACAACGCGAGACTAGAGGCGAGGCAACCACCCCCTTTGAAGAACCCAGTCGAAAAATGAGGTATAAGAGCTTTATGGCGGATTTGGGACTCCCCCATGATGTGCCGTTCCCATAGGATGACCTAGACGATGAAGATGCTAAGGATCAAATTTCCGAGTTGAAGCGGCAGAAAAAATACACTCGAACGTTATCGAAGCATCAAATCAACAACTTGTACGCTGGCAGACCAAAAGATTTCGATCCTTGCACTTATGCAAGAGAAAAGCTGGATACAATGATGCAAGACTCCGTGACAACGGCTGACGTAGAAGACTTTTGAAGGACGGTTGGCCTCACGACAAGAATGAGAGACTGGCTTCACAATGAAGAGGTGTCGCTAGCGATCGCTGCAGTGACTGTGGGTATCACAATCGAACAAGCAAATCCCAAGCAAGGGTTTGGCTATATAAGCCACGCATTGATCCAACTATGTGCGGATAACCTGGACAATGGTAATAATTTTGACAACGGAACCGTGCGACCCGGCTGCCCGATGCTGTTACCCCTCTGCTACAAATCCCACTACGTGCTCCTCATCATTCTTCTTAATGGAAATCGACCGGAATTTACCATTATGGATTCGAGAAGTCAGCATTTCAATGCGGAAGACCGTCAGTACATTTACAATTGGGTATATCGAATTGCAAGAGATACAAGTTGGTGGAGGCATATTTTCAGTAAAGACGGTTTCGAGAGTTCTCGACCAGAGATCATCACTTGGCTCTCAACTTCTCATCAGCCTACTGATGAAGAATGTTCCTACTACACCATCATGAATGCTTGGTCCTTAGCTCTTGGCCTCGAGCTCGATCCGGACCTTCGATTCGACTGGAAAGATCAGTTTTTTATAGATCTCAGAGACATCGTACACCTAGCACGAACAGGTCGTGTCGATTGGCTTTTAATCTATGCGTTCTTGAGATGCCATAAGTTCATTCACGAAGGCATTGTACCTTAAACCCGTCGCTTTACAAAGTCCTCGGAGCTCAGACTCGAAACAGACCCGGAGATCGAGGATCAAACAATTCGCTGGAGTGATATCGAAAATGTTCCTGAACATCGGCCACTCGCTGCGAAGAACCTTCGAGAAGCCAACCATCTCCCTCTGCCGATCATGGGACGAAGGCATGACGACCCTCATGCATTTCCTTCCGATCAGTGGGGCCACAATGACAGAATCAACGCAACTAAGTTATCGCGGAAAGGAAAGCTTGACGTTCGTTACAGCTCCAAAGCACTTGACCAGGCGGTTGAAAGATCGCGAAGATATAAAGTGGACGACCTTCACGAGAGGCTGCGTCAAAGATTTGGCAACTATCGATCACGAAGTAGTAATGAGCTGTTAGCTGCATGTCAAGAGTATGTGCGCGAGTGGCATTCGACACATACAATGCTCATGGCCATCGATCCCTGCAAGCTGTTAGCAGATACTATCGACTTCTATACATTGCTCCTTCCGAACGAATTTCTGGGTAGTGATCTGGTCACCGACATTTTCCCTGCAACATTCCCGACACATCTAGATCAGATGCAGGTCACCATGCCGCTGGCCGCTGTCGTCGAAGCCATTGACCGCATGCAAAGTGAGAATCACCATCTACGAGGCACCAATGCTACGTTGGCGGGCGGTTTCCCCCTTGCTACGTCCACGAACGTCGAAGTGGCATTGATGAGAACTATGCCATTCCATTGTGGTTTGGCATCACGGCCAAGAAGATGTTTTCTTATGCCAATGTACCTCCAGGCAGCAAACGTTGCGGAGATCAATATTTCGCGCCGCTCAGATGGTCTCAAAGAATTGAAGGAGGATCCTCAGCGTGGCTACCATCTACTTGCCGTTGTGCAAGAGGAATCTCAAAGAGACGAAGAGTCGGCCCATTTCGAGGTTACCTTTTACGCTAGCAGCGCTCGAATATTTAGAGGTTCAGAGCTCCACTTAGCTGCAATCGTAGAGCGGGCGGTGGAGAGACTGGGGTGGTCAACAGACAGAAATCCAGTTGATCCAGTGACCACATGCAACAGATCCAATAGGGCAGTGCAGCAATCAAAAGGTGGCTGGCAATGTGGTCCACATACTGTCATCAATGGTTGGATCCTGGCCATGGGCTTGACACCTAATGCCGACGTCGAATTCATACAATCATGGATGAGTTCAAAATACTGGCTCGAGCTCCCGTCAAGGGTCTCCTTACTTGGGGAGTACTGGTCACATGGTTCTTCTGCAGAAACCTCACCACACAGAGCAAGGTTGAAGATGTCCCACAGAATCGCCGATTCCACCATACTCGATTCTGGCGCGATGAAGCCGAGCTAGACAGCCGCATTTGGGAAATACAACACAACGAAGACGTCTTGGTGTCTTCGCTACCTGTTCAAGATCTTCCGTATGATCTCAGCAACAATCCAACACATCCTGTATCTGTGGCATTGCTCCTGCCCGCGCCCACTACGAAAAAGGGCAAAGCAAAGGACAAGGCACTGAAATGTGTAACTGGGGGTAGACCAGAGACTGATAGCGACGACCAAGATAGTGTTGAGTTTCCAGTGGGCGAATTAGAAGTCGACGACAAATTGGACACTTCGCTTGAGCGACGCTTCAGGAAGTCAGGTCTGGCCCATCCCACGAGATCTATTCACCAACGGGGAAGAACACCTTACATCACCGATCAATTGATATTTCTGGATGGTTATAGCAGTTGGGTGAAGGCAGGGGTCAGCAAGAAGCACAATTCTGAGCCAAACAGATCAGCTGCGACGAGTGACCTAGGCCAGCTGTTCTTCCTTGACGGGTACTGATCCTGTTTTGGTACCTATACTTGAGTCTGTAAATACTGTGTATGTAAGAATATGTGTTATCAGTGATTGATTGAATATGTATCTCAGGTGTACTCGTAGTTACAGCTGTAATTTGCACTCCTTACCTTCTGAATACTGGTGCTTGCAACATTTCGCTTATTTAGTGTCCTTCACCATAAGATACTTTCCTAGCCAGTATTGAAGCCAAGATATCCTCCTGGATCGCATGGGCTTTCGTCGAGATATGATTGCGGGCATGCGCGTGAGCAGTATCATGTTGACCAGGATTCAACGCTCAGGCATCCGGACTGGGCATGGATGATACTGATTATGACTGCATGCGAAAAAGAATGGAATGTTTACGTCTCTCTTGAGCAACTGAACCAATTTTTTTTATTCACGAATTATGACACTTTCGCCTTCTCTTCCATTTGCATACCTAGTCTTATGTCCTCAGCCACCCCCATGTATATGTTTCCCACGTGTGGACACAACTAGGACGTTGAGTTGGCTGTGTCTGAATAAGAGACTGCAATTAGCAACCCTTTCGCAGCTGCCACTATACACCTTTCCTCCTCTTGTCTTTACGGAGCCTACACTTTAGATCTCTCAAGTTTTTCAACCACCTCATCAATACGCTTGGAGCTCCAGCTTCCCTCGTAAGCAGGATACAGTATCGGTCTCATATCATATCGATGATCATCTGGATTGCTCTGACCTGCATGATACGCTGGAGTAAGTGTGGTCATCTTATGTCGATTGATACCATAGAAATGGTGAAACTTCTTGACCAGCTCAGCGATGGCCTTTGGACTCTTCTCGTGCTGCCACTGCTTCAGTGCTTTTTGGAACATGCTGAAGGGTCCAAGCCTGTGCTCTTTGCGAAGCTTGCCGAACAGGGAGAGTTCTTGATGGGTCATGCCCATGTCTTTGAAGTCGTCCTGGTCGTAGGGCGTCGGCTGCGGAACAGGGTGTACGAAGTCAGTAATATCTCACATATACATTCCGTACATCAGCAACTTACCTCGAGTTCCGCGGTAGGTGTGGCGTCGAGGAATTCTTGCAGGATCGGAAAGTCGAAGGAAGTGCGAGCCCAGTTCATGAGATCCCTGATCTGTAACTTTGAGAAACTCCCAATCAGACTCAAATCCGCAGAACTACAATCGTGCTTCGTCAAGCTGCCTCGTAAGCACTCCTCCACGTTTACAGACCCCAGAACGAGCAGTGTACCGCCTCTGAGTCGGCCTCGGGACCTCGGCAGCATTTGCGCAAAGTAGTAGGCTGTGACCATTCGAATCCGCGCTTGTATATTCTGTAGAGCAAGGTTCTCCTCAATCATGCCGCTGTCGAACGTTGGCGTGTGTCCGATGTACTGCTGAAGGAGGTCTCTTTCGGCGCGGAAGGCATTGTCTATGTTCATATCGGTGTGGTGTGCACCGATATTTTGCGCAAGGCGGCGCGCCCGGGATCGAGTTGCATCGGACGAGTGACCGCTTACACCCATGTACATAGTGTGAAGAATGCGACTGCAGAGTTCTTGAGGTGTTTTTGGTAGCCAGTCTGTCGATCCAGCCACACGTCGCACATCTACCTGGACTTGCACATTGCCCTGCTTCAAAGCCTGCATGACGAGACGACACATATTGTAGACTATAGTGACTGTGCAGCCCGAGTCGATGCCGCCACTCAGAGGTACAACGAAGCCGGCAGCTTTGCTTCTGCGAAGATAGTCCCACAGCCAGCAAGCAGAGCCCTTCGCCATCTGTTCCTCGGGTGGCAGCAGTTGGTACTCGATGGGACTGTGATGAATGGGAATTAAGTTCTCCATTCTGCCGTTAGTCAAGTCAACCCCCATCATGGGTTCGGTATCCTTGAGTACGGGGCAATCATATCGGACTTCATCCGTCTGCCCTGAGAAGGGATGAGCGACAGTGATGCCGGTAGTGACGACATCAACATCTGCGAGTGAGAATTGGCTACCCTGAGCCACGAGTTCTCCATTGACAAAAATCTTTGCGCAGCCATCGCTATATGTACGATCGCCACCACCGCCTTGATGATCAGCATATAGCAAGACACCACCTAGGCTCCGCGTCAAAACACTGAGTCGGTTGAATCGCGCATCGAGAGCGCCGAGTTCGTGGTGGCTCGCCGTGGAAACGGTGCAGATCTGGGTGATCTCATCTGACGACAATGACGAAGGCATCCTCATATCCAGGTCGGTATACGAGCACGGCGTCAAACACACCCCCGATATTGACATGCTCTCATGACTGATAGGGACGGTCTTGCATCCTTGGATTTCATAGATCGTTTGTGGGATAGAGAAGTCTTCGACACGATCCTTGGAGTCTGGGACGGCATTAGTACGTAAATCTGATAGTGGGCCATGGAGTCACAATACCCCAGGTGGCAAAGTACCGTTGGTCCCTATGGTTTCCGTGGCTGGGTAAGTTCATCTTGGGACAAATCAAAAGAATCTTACCATTCAACGAGACCACTCGGCTGGAGATATGTCAGGCAGTATTGCAATGAAATTGGAGGGTACATACCAGTTATAGCGGTTGCCTTTGTGTTCGACAGGCATTCCTATATCGAGGATGACGTCGTAGCAAGACTCGTCCGTCAGGATCTGGCGCAACATTTCCCAACAGTGAAGGTATGTATCGCTCTCGAGGAAGTGATCGAGACAGCCATGGCCGCATATCTGCTCCAATCAACGTTGAGACTTTGTCCTCACAGCGCCAAAGTAAACAATGGAAGGTTCTCGATGAGAGGTATAGGATACTGACCTCGAGCTCTGGTCCAACACGAAGCCGGGCACCTCTTGACTTGGCAATGCGGATGCTTTCCTTGATACGCGCCACGTTTCCCTCCCAGTCGAGTGCCCATTGATTCAAGGCGCATGCAGCCACAATCATTGTTCTAGCCATATCTTGTGGCTTCGTAGTATTTTGTGATAGGGCCATAATCAACATGCTGGCACTTTGCTGGCGAACAACGTGGTTTTTGATGCGTCCATATTGAAGGGTATCCCTTACTCATTGTTTGCACTTCGAGGTTCGTTTACAACGGTAGTGATGCTCTGGGCAACGGAAATCCTCATGTGACCATTCGGAGCCGCCACGCTGTATGTCAAGGGGCGGTCTAACTGGTTGGTCAGTTGAGAGCCGTCGTTGGTGCATGCATTGTTTGTGTAGCTGAGTCACGTGAATGAGTATATTCGTACTGCCCACGTAGCGGATCACGTATGCAAAGGACGACGTCAGCCACGGATCCGAGCTTCTCAACAAGTGGGTGTCCTCGCAGCTCAATCGCATGACAGCGAACTTAAGAGTACTGGCCCCAAACGAGGAAATTGCTGGAGTTACTGAAGACTGTGGCTGATGCGTGCCGAATCCTGAAGATCAATGGTCTATCACATATAGGGCAGACAGGAGACTAACATCTTTATGACTAGTACAGAATGACCTCGTGACAGAAGCGATTGTTCAAGATGAAGTACAGCAAAAGTAGCGTCTTGGCATGCAATGACGTCGTGTCGCATCTTCCCACACCTCAACCTTGAATCCGTATACCTCGTCCGATACAACCGAATTGAAACTTCAAGATGCACCTCCGCCCCTCTCTCTCGCCCAGCACCAAGCTCCTCCGCCTCTCCATCTCCAAATGCCTCCCATCCCACCGCGCACTCTCCCTCTTCCCCTCATCCACCACCCGCTCGCACACCAACCGCATCTTCGACCCCATCCGCACGCCCCAGGACCTACACACCCTCACCATGCTCAACGCGGCCGACAACCGCACGCTCATCACACTCTGGAGCGCAAAATGGTGCCAGACGTGCGCGACAGTCACGCCCCTTGTGTTACGCTTGTTGCAGGAGGACAAAGTCGGGGAGGCCGAGGGTGGATTGGGATATGCGACTGTGGAGATGGATTCGACGCTTATTGAGGATTTGCCGGTGAGGTTCAGGGTGCGTATGGGATCTATTGTGTCGGCGAGAATGTAAGCTGATTGTGGGGCACCGCAGATATCGAGTATGCCGACATTGCTCGCGTTCAGTAGACAGGAAGCACAGTTCGACACGAGGATGACAAAGCCCGAAGAGATGCGGGACGAGACGGTGTTGAGGGAGTGGTTACTCAACGAGGCGAGGAGAGGAGGCAGAGCAGGTGGTGGGGGTGGTGGCATGTTTGGTTGGTAGTGTGCTGTCCAGTATGCTATGCACGCGCGGTCTGACATGTGCAAGGAGACTCCAAGGATGATGCAAAGGAGTGACATTGCATATGGTAAGGAGACTGTAAACCGTGAGTACGTACATCGTGCAGCTCCACCATGGTAGCTAATAATGACTAGTATCCCGCAAGATTCAGTCTTTCGACCTCGTAAAGCCCTCACTGATATCCTGCCGACCCTCAAGATAAGTTTGACATGCCGTCATTGCTGGCAAGAGGAGCATGACCACGCTCAAAGTCTGTCCAAACCCCCACACGTTCTCTTCCCCGTCCTGTAGACCGCAAAACTTCTCGGTATCCCTGGGCGGCGAGAACTTCTGCGTGAGCACCAGAACAACAGACAGAATGGCAAGGAGAATCTGGACGCCAAACGCGATCAGAGGATTGAAGAAGAGATAGTAAAGAAGACGGATGCTGATATGCGCCGGCGCTCTGAAATCAAAAGGCGGCAGGATGCTTTGCCTAGGATCCGTAGCATGTCGCACGATGCAACGTATCGTGCCCCCGCGCGCCTCGCTAGGAAGCGACCGTTTACCTTTGCGGTTCGGTTCGTAGAGAATGCAGACGAGCGCAGTGGAAAACCCTACGACGATGAGAAACAACGGAACAATGAAAGAGAGCCGCTGAGTTCGGCTTCGCTTCTCTTTCGTGCCGTCGTCGTGCTCGATGGCCGTTGGTGGCATGCAGATGGCAGCTACCATGGATGATAAGAGGAACGTAGCAAATATAACGACGAGCGCGAGCCGAATTTTTGCGATGAGCTTGTAGCGGCGAAAGTACTTGCGTAGCGTAAGGAGTGCAGCGAGGTGAGAGGATGCTGCAAAAGAAGAAGACACAATTTAGTAAGTTACTTCAGCAATGTGCGACATAGGGATTGGAAAAGCGCGGCCAGTGGCCCGACTTATCTATGGGTGAGACAACTTACTGCAAGGAGGTTAGCTCATAGTCAGGGAACGAATATTTGTAGCGACTACTTACCAGGAGAGGGCGCAGATGTATAGTATGAGGACAAAGTGTGCGCCTTGGACTTCGATGGCGTCTTGGCCAACCTGTGTTGTGAACATCAGCTGCGCACGGGTAGTACTGTCTGATCCGAATTCACCTTGATCCAGCCACTGAGCAACACCGCGTATCCAGTGATAAGCTGCTGATCTCCTAGGCCGATGATCAATGGATCAAGGAACGGCCGCCACGCATAGTCCTTCTTCCACTCTGTATCGATCACTCGTTCGCGCAAATATCTGACCGGGGCGCGTAGTGTGAAATGCCCTTTCGAATCAAACGCCTGG
Source organism: Phaeosphaeria sp. A1 3.1a (assembly GCA_003501895.1). NCBI lineage: Eukaryota > Fungi > Ascomycota > Dothideomycetes > Pleosporales > Phaeosphaeriaceae > Phaeosphaeria > Phaeosphaeria sp. A1 3.1a. The sequence continues at coordinate 82,436 of QVXC01000076.1, forward strand.
TCGAGTAACATGGCCAGGATGGATGCGGTTGTGGTCATCACGCTGGCAATGACGAACGAGAGAACGACCTGCAAGAACATGGTCAATTCGCAAGCTCCTCATACGTAGTAGGATTACAACAACGCACACCGAGTCTAGCAATGTCGGGATCGGCGCCGTTGCCGCAGTTCCCATCGTAGAGTGCGATGCTGTCAAATGTAACCCATGGCGGGGCCATGTGCTGTACGGTAATGGGCAGAATGGCTGAGAGGGTGCGTTACTCTACTCTTCAGCCTAAGTGAGGATGTGGCGCAGAGATAGGTGTGAGGTAGTGAGCATCGCAGGCTAGGTGTGCCTGATGTATGTTGGGACAAGAGGGTAAGGTAAAGTAGACGAGAGGCAGGCTGCAGGTGTCCATTCAGTACTGTTAAACATGTGCTATATAATTGACGTGGACGATCGCACGGCAGGAGCGACTTGATAGCACAAGTCTACATAATGTTGATCAAGTTTGTAGTCGACACGTATTGACAGACGAACAATGTCTATCTCGAGGGTATCATTGCAGATGTACATGCTAATTCACTTTTGTTTGCTCTTGGCTTTGATACGCGCAGCGAGCTTCTTTAAGTCATCATCCCCAGTATTTTGGCCTTGCTTCGACTTCTTCAGCTGCGGTTCAGGATCCATTCCGTCGTCTGCATTGACTTGCTTTCGCTTCTTGCGGCCTTCCTCCAACAGGGCATTCATGCCTGAAGTATCCTTGAACTTTGGGTTGGTCGGATCAATGGCGAACTCGTGGCTCTCGTACAGCTTGGCAAATCGCGGATCGGTCGTGTTAATCTGAAAGTTGTCTTCTACCACGGGTGCTGTTTTCTTCGCCTTCTTGCCCTTCTTTTTAGCCTTTTCAGCTTTGGCAATCTGCTTCATGTCGAAATGACGCATCTTCGCATCATCCTCGCCTGCCATCAAGAGTTCCAGGTTTGCACGCTCCGCAGCTGTGGCCTCGGCCTCTTGTTCTTCCTCCTCACGCTTCTTCGCCTTCTTAGACTTCTTCGACTCCGCTCTCTCGGCCTTCTCTGCTTTCTCCATATCCTCGGGATCGGACGCGAAGAATGGGTCGTTGAATGGATCTTCTTCATCATCATCATCGTCCGCAGCATGTTCTTCGTCCTCGCCATCAGGATCTCGGCCCTCCTTTCTAGCCTTCGCCCTGTCCTTTCTACGCGTCTTCCTCTCCTTCTCTTTGCGAATGTACTTCTCCATGGTAGTCTCGTGTACGGGGATGTCGTTTTCAAAGACTGAGCCTTTGCTCGGGTTTTTCAGTAAGCCACCTGTGAAGGTGATTTCCATCTCTCCATCAGGCTTAGGGAAGTCGCGGTCCCGCTTTGCCGATGCTTTTTGTTTCGGTTTTGCGGCTTTACCAGAAGTGCTCAAGCCCAGCGCCTCCCGCAACTTCGAGGCTTTGTCTGCTTTGGCTACCTCGACCTCATCTTCGGAGGATGACGGGTCGGAACCAAGATATGCTTTCAACTCGTTCTCGTCAATGTCCTTTCTCGAAAATGCACGTTTCTGCACCTCCTTTCTCGTGGTATCGTCGGCATCCCAGGTCAGCTTGACTTTCGAATGTGTGAGAGCATCGGTGCTGAACTCGTTGGGCTTGTAGCTGTCTGGTAGCTTGTCGCACTCATCGTGGGGATCTTGGTCGAAAGTGGTGCCGTCAGGGACGAAGCGCAGATCGAAGAAGTTTGCGCTGGTCAAGTATTCGCGTCCGTCGAGATTGTCGTAGATGGACTTGGCAACGTTGGCGGAGGAGCATGTAATGACAGCGTAGTAGTAGCGCAGTCTGTCGAGTTGGTAGTTTCGCAGAGCAGTCGAATCGAACTCTTCGCCAACATGCTCATCGCGCAGATCTTCCTTGGGCTGTTCGTCTTCGGAGTCTGACGCCCCGGAGACGTCGTCTAATGCATTGTTGTCATCCTTGTTCTTGCTAGACGAAGCGAATATCTCCCGTGGTGGCCCCTCGATCTCTTCCCGCTGTAGACGCTCGGTGCCGAACTCGCTGGGATAGATGACCACATTGAGTATGCGACCGCCTGCTGGGACGAACGAGTTGGCAACACCCATGATGTCAATGGCCCTCATGTTGTCCCAATCCATGTTCACTGCAGCTAGCCGCGATGAGATGTCGCCTGTGGGGACTGCATTGTCGTCGCCAGCCAGCTCCACCTCGTCCTCGATGTCCTGCTCGTCCTCATCACTCGAGCTTTCGTCTGAAGACGACTCTAGTCCGCCGTCTCGTATGGGATCGAATCCTTGTTTCTGCACCCGGGCCAGCTCCTTTGCAACGGCCTTGTCGCGCTTTTGTTTCGATGGCTGGATTTCCTCCTCTGACTCGTCCTCGTCGTCCTCTTCTGCCGCGTAGAGTCTGTCGATGGCCTTCTTTCCCTCGTCTTTGGAGATTTTGCGCCCGTATTTGTCGACCGTCGCTTTGTTGTAGAAGTCGGGATCGGTCCTTATGCGAGCAAAGCGAGGGTCGAGCTTGGCCTTGTTGTGCTTCTTGGAAGGAAGTCGGAACTTTGGGTCGTTTCCAAAGTTGGCAAACCTAGCATCGTCTGAGGAGATGTTATCAGCATGTTACCTACAATAGACGCGTGCAAAATATTGCTTGTCGCAAGCTAAAATGTTTTGCGCATCTGCATCGAAGGCAGTGCGTGGTGGTGGCTAGCACAATGCGCAGAACTACGGGCCATGTTTTTTTTTCGCACGTAACGTACCGGTTGCTGAGGAAGGCGCAGCCGACTTTGTTGGTATTGTTTGGCGCTTTGGGAGCGGCATTGTGGTGTGCGACGATGTATGCGATGGGCATACAGAGCTTCGAATGTTGCGCAACTTTTTTGCCCGCGGTCCACGACTTCACTAGCGCCCTTGATATCGATAAGAAGCGCTCCTCGGGAAAGTGAAGCTAAATGCGGACAGCGCGTCACTACCGCGAGCCGCGAGGGGAAAGCCCTCACACGACAGCTGCAAACCTCGGGTCACTCTTGCCATGCCAATTTCCTAGTTAATAGTCATAGAACCCGTTCTCGAACTAACACCCAACACTTCCATCATGTCCTACTCCAGATTCTTGACGTGAGCATCATCCCGCCTGCCCTTCAGCTCCACCGACAGTCCCTCCCTCCATGTCCTCTCGCATCGTTAGACTGACACCAGACCGCTCAGCTCTCGAAACATCGCGCTCCTCTCCGCCTTCACAGTCGGTGGGGGCTGGCTTGTGATGAAGTCGCGCATTCTTGCTGAGAAGCAGAGGGCGGCTGGCGACTACAGCGTTACTGTTGACAGATCGGGTGCGCTATCTGCTTCTGTATCTGCGCCGTGCATGTCGAGCGTGCTAACGACGACATCAGGTGGTGGCGTCTGACCTTCACACCGCAGCGACGTTGCCCCAACGACATTATGAACACGAGCAATTGAACCGACATAGCAGTTCTGGCGGCTCTTTCCATACGAATCCTGTACCTACTGAGGCGTTCGCGAAGCTTACTTCCACAGCCTGACGCTATTTGCATTTCCAAGAGACTGCAATGAATGTTCATAAAATCCTCTGTGCACTCACCATGCCGAGTAGGGATCATGGTAGCCGTGAATGTGCGTTGGCTAACGAGACAGGACGCCCAATAGTGCGGAGGAATTCGCGAAAAAGGTCTCTAGATACCTGACCGCAATCCCTCTTGCGAATGCACCAAATAGGACAGCCTTTGGAAGCTGGCTTACTTTATTATCTGTCAGCTGTGGCAGGTTTTGCTGGGATTGCTCACTTGTAATGTGCGCCTGCGGATGCTAAGAATAGCTAACTCAGCCTCAATGACATGGACCTGGGTGACGGATCGCCCGACCCACAACAACGGTTTCCATCCTCATTTGACACCCACGCCACGATAACACCATGGTTAGCTTCAAGCAGCATATGCTTGTTGCGGTGCGCCTCTCCATGGTCGCAGTTCGGCGAGCCCAAAAGCTGGCTGCCGGCTCAGCCAGCACCAATCACCATGTCCGCTCACAGCGGCGCTCGGAAGCAGTGCGTGCGCACCGCCTTCATATAGACCGCTAAGCCCTAGGCGACTGCTGATGCGGAGATTTCTTGGAACAAGTTCCTAGTATAGTGGAGCTGAGGCGCGCATGCCACCATTCTGACATATCAGTCACTCCCATCCGCAGACCAAATCTCAGTTGATCGCGAACCATTCCTCATGCACCGCGACCTTTCCAGACCTACACTATACATGATTGTGCGATAGCACGGCCGTCTGCGAGACTTAAACATCAGGGAGCAAAATGGGTTACTACAATGTCGAAGACTACGTCAGACAAAAGAAGCAGCATGCAAAGGAGATCAGTGTGCCGCCACGGGCCAACCTTTTAGCTGCGGCAAATCATTTGAGGGGTATCTTCGAAGCAAAGAAGTTGACTTACGGTTTCATGGGAGGTCTTGAAATGCTATGTTTGGGCTACCGACGCGAGTTGCCTGACTTGCAAATTGCATATGATGACCGAGACTTTCATCGTATCCGGGCCAAGTTGGAAGGAGACCCACGGTATGTTTAATGCGCCGCTGTAATGAAAAGTTCCGCTGACGTGCAAAGGATTCGACTTCCACAGGGCATCAACTCCTTGTTCCCCGCCAGACTGCTTGTCCGCACCGGTCCCGCTTTCAAAGACAAAGACTGTAGACATTCGGGGGATATCGAAGTCGACATTGTACCACCTGGTGAGTCTATCGGCTTCCTGAGTGCAAAGCATATAATAATCCGAGTTAGGCTCGCATGGGGCTCCCCAGAGCGGTGAATTGGCCAAGAACATCGTCCTCCTGAGCTTAAAGACGGACGGAAAGCTGAGAACTTTCAAAGGGCTCAATATGTTACACCTGGTCAAAACAATGGTGGAGGTTTGTCGGGTCGCAGACTTGGCTTGGGATCCGCGGAAGGATATACTATTCCTTTGCCAACACTATGGCGAGCAAGTCGAGTCTTTACGCACGCAACTGGATCAACGGACCCTGAAGCAGAACTTCTTGGGGACACCTTTTTTTTCTCGCTTGTCACCGGAGGACCAGCGCAAGTGCTACCAAGTACTATTGGGTACTGAACCGCCACCTATGATGGCTATCACGCCCCCAGCACCATCATCGCACAAGTACTCTACATCAGCTCCAGATGCATCTAGTTCTCGCGCTAAAACCCACAATGCATCTTCATCGCTCAGCTCGGACCGATCGCCGGAATTGTTGAGCCCACCTATCCCAAGCAAGCCCAGACCTTCTCTCACAGCGTCATCCACAGCTAGATGTCTTCCCCCACAGACACAACATTCAGACTCATTGGCTGTGAGGGAGTCTCGATCGAGATACCGCAATGTCAGTGCACCAAGCAGACAAGAAATAAGTCCGGTACTTATGCAGAGTACCACAACGAAGCACCCGCGACAGCATTCTCGACCACCGCCAATGGCGTATCATACACCACTCATGACGATGAACCAAAATGGATCCCAGACGATGTGCCTGCCCCCGCATCTTGCGTTCAATACATCCACACAAGGCACAAAATCAATGCCTAACCTGAATGCTGGACTTTGTGGCCCCGCGCCATCGTATGCATTCTACCAGATACCACCATCTGCTGGATTTGGCCGACTGCCACAAGTGACACATAACCACATCTCTCCAGTTGAGATGGCGGCTTCGCCGGTGACAGCGAGCCCTGGTCAACAGTCTATAAAGTCACTAGTCGGAGTGGCAGCATATACCTTGCAGGAGCAGCCTATAGACCACGTCTCAGTGTTGAGTCGTCCTAGGCCACCACGCAACAAGTCACCAAGTGAGGCACCAGTCGGCGAGACCTCCATCATAGATCGACCCAGGCCACCTCGAACCAAGTCAGTCGAGGGAGTCACGGTCAGAGCAGAATTATCCGGCACACCCATGCCAGAGGAACGGGCGCTTCATTTACACGTTGTCAATCCCGACGTTACTGAGCCTGTGCAGCACCCTCAGGTTGATACGAACCAGCAGCCTTTCTCTCCTGTTGAGCTCGATGCCATGTCCGAACTCAAGCAGTTCATCGCCGAACTTGCTGTTGAGCGAAGCACTCCTGTACCCAAGTCGACCGCATCGGACCTTCCAGAAAGTCTCGTAGTGAACAGGTCCATTGCGCAACCGAATTCAACATCTCTAGCATCAGAACCACAAGCTCCTCTTTCCGATCTACACACTATCACAGATCCGCACCATGAGGACATCTCCATCCGCCCCCTCAAGACCCGTACAACATCTGCTCCGATTAGTGGGCTCCCTACAAGTCTTAGACCAGGTGGCTTGACTTCACATACTCGCACGACCAGTACGTGCTCCGGAACCGCACTCCCAACAACAGCGGATACAATCCTTCGATACACCAACGCATCAAAATATACCAACCTGACTGCACCCTCCACACCTCCACCATCTCAAACCAACTCCCCTCAGCCATCCTACATCGCATACAACCCTCCCTCCACACCTGCGCTGCCGAACTTTATGCCACTTTCACCACCGGCCTCAATGACAACATCTTCTGTGCCAGCTTCAACAACTTCATCAACATATAAGGATGGGCAAGACTCTCCAGCAGATTCACCCATGTCTCCCGAAACGCCAGAGCACCAAAACAGATTTTCGGCTTTGGTTGACGTTAACGGTGCAGGAGGATATTTCAAGGACAAACATAGGCGAGACAAGAGTGCAGACACGAGAGCTCTGGCGATGGAGTATCAAGCCGAATTGCCGATGTTCGGAAAGGGATATTGGAAGATCAGTCTAGACTTTGAAGGGGATAGAAGGACTTGAGAGGAAGGGAGAGGTGGAATCACATTAGCGCATGGCGTTGAGCAGCTTTTCCTGATTTTGGAGGAGGAGGGACTTTTTTTGGGAAGGACAAAGCGCATAGATACGTATGATACGAAGGAGCTGGTTTTGGGTAGTGTATCGCACACGAGGTCTGAAATTCTACGACTCATCTAGGAGTAACGTTAGTTACTACAACAGTATATCATAAGATCAGACAACAGAATATTATTTCTAAGAGATATCAGGATCCTTCACTGAGATTAAATATCACATAAAATCTTATGGAGAGTTCTTCTAGAAGAGTTGCATCACCTAGAACCAGCTCCTTCGTACCCTGCCTGTATGAAGTAAATCTTTACGAATGAGCTAATTCTTAGTGATGCACCTCCTGGTTCATGCAGTACTTCGCTCTCTACATGCGAGAGGCGCAACATCAGATGATACAAGTACTAATATTGTACAAGTACCACATAAATAAGCTTTTTAAATCCATCTGAAACGATAAAAACGTGTTGTGTAGCTCCTGGCACCAGTTTAGTACTTACGACAGGAGCTGGTATAGTGCATCACTGAAAACCGGCTCCTTCGTAGCAAGCGCATTTTTGCCATCTCCTAACAACATATGTCATCTATTTGTTCCCGAAAGATTTATGCCGCTACCAGATGGCTGGGGAATAATCCCCCGTGCCTCGTGAGTGTTTGAGTTGTGAGGCTGCTTTCGTACCGATCCGACCTCCTCCCCTTGTTCCCCCCTCCCCACAACCAACCAACCCCCCAAAAAAAGAACACTTCACGCAAAAAAGAATGTCTCCCCTCCCGAAATCGAATCAGGGACCTTTCGATGGCATTTTCTATTACAGTCGAACGTGATACTGTGCAGGTTAGTGTCTGCACGACTGTGTTGAAGTTTTAGGGTGAACGTACAACCAACTACACCAAGGGGAGATGTACCCTCTGAGATGAGGCTCAGTGTTTAGAAGTAATGGATGACATAATTTCGAATTGAATAGGTATAATTCTAGGACAAAAATTCTGAAGTGGGCCGGGCTTGGTGTGGAAGGCCTGGGAAGCGAGCGTGTTGGTGGTGGGGTAATGCGATAGCGTGGGATGCAAATGCGGGTTTAGCGGACGTCCACATCAAAATCTGCATGCATAAATAACATCCATAGATGAATAGCATGTGTTTGATTCGTCTCTACAAGGAGGCAGGTTTTTAGTGACGCACCGCTGGCACATCTCAACTCTCTACAGTATAGCATGTATGCTACGCAGTAACTTACAACTAAGATCACAATCTTGACACGTAACCCTGTCAGAGCTCAGGGTGACGTTAAGATAGTCTGGTGTAATAAGAGCTTGTTGTGGGACTCCTGGAATACTCATCTCAGATGTCAGATGAAACAAAGGCATTTCGTGACTCAAACCGGCTCCTTCTTAAGTTCGAGACAGCTACAATCTTCATGCTTCGGTTGTTGGGGGGCAGACACAATGAAGTTCCATTTGTTATACCCTCCATCAGTACCACAACTAGAGAAGTCTTGCCGAGCCTTCGGAGTTCGCTTGTTTAGGATGAGATGAAACGTCACATGTCTTCAACAAGAGATTCTGGTAGAAATATATCATTATGTCATTTGAATAGAATTGGTGGGTACCCTCATGTATATATCTACACAGCATCCAGAACGTTAAACCCCACCGAAAAGAAGAAGAACGGGGGGCAAGAAGTGTCTAGGCACTGATCCCGTCACGCTTTGCACCCCCAAATCCATCTTCATTGCTCGTCTAGAAGTTCATCATGTCTACCACAAGTTAGCAATGTCCATTTCACTGAGCTAAGTTGCATAAACTCACCTCTCCCAAAAAGCGCCCGCTTCGTCCAATCCATCGCCAGTAATGCCCTGGTCCTGAAGCTCACGCTCTGTGCAAAGTAGACGCCTCTCCAGAGATACACGGCCAACAATCCACCGCTGAGTCCGTAACCATTGTAATCGAAAATAGCCGCATTGCCCACGTATGCCAGGCTACCAAGATGGTGGTACTCAAAAGCCTTGTAGACGGCGTCATCGATGTCGCCATAATCGACATCGTTCAAAGCCATGCCCGGCGCGGCCTGAGCAATCTTGTTGAACTTGCGGCCAAGATACTGGCCTTGTTGATTAGCGCGTTGGGCGGTGGCTGGGAGCGATGTCAATTTGCTGTCGATCTGGTGGAGTAGTTCTCGCAGTTCGCCAAAGTCGAGGGTGCCGGACTTGTCCACGTCGTATTGCTCGAAAAGCTTGTCGAGCCGGCGTAAATGGTTGGCGGCTTGTGGGAAACGCTGCTTGACGCGCTTTGCGATGCCCCGCCAGTCGTTGTAGGTGAGGTGGAGCTTCTCTGGGTCCTTGCCCTTTTCCCAGGCGGTGGTGCGCAGGAAGTTGATGATGTGGTCGGAGACGTTGTTCTGGACGGTCGAGCAGTCGCCGATGGCGTAGACGTCGCCAAGGGGTGAGCCGCTCAGTCGTAGATGTGTGTCGGTTTCGAGTGCGTGCTTGTTGTTCTGGCCATCGAGCTTGGCGGCAAGGCGCTTGCAGAAGTCGGTTTGAGCAACGCCAGTGGACCACAGGCAGAAGCCCATGGGGATTTCTTTGGTGACAATCTTGCCACTGTCATCGTCCTTCTGGGAGAACAGAATCCTGTCTTCCTTGACCTCTTTGACGCGCGAGCTTGTCTGTATGTCGATGGAGTCGTGTGCGAAGCGCTGCTCGGCGTACTGTGATAGCGCCTCGTCGTAGGTGTTTAGGATATGGCTTCGTGATTGGATGACGTGCACCGATATTTCGTTGCGCAGGAGTCTAGGAAAGAGCTTGCAGAGATCCTCGTTGAGCATGTCGAAGAGCTCAGCGGCGAACTCGACACCGGTCGGGCCACCTCCACAGATGACGAAAGACAGCAGTCTCCGTCGTTCCTGGTCAGATGTGGTGGGGAGGCAGGCAGTTTCGAGATTCTTGATGACCGAGTTGCGGATGACGCGGGCGTCGCTGATGTCCTTGAGGAAGTGGCAGTACTCGAGGCCATTGACGCCATGAGGGTTTGTGACGGAGCCGACGCCCACGACCAGCTTGTCGTAGGGCACGTAGAAGCGCTGCTCCTTGCCCTGTGCATCGACGGCCGAGCACTCGACGAGCTTCTCTGAAAACTCGACATCCTCAGCCTTGGCCTTGAGGAAGTGGCCGTGTACTCTCCTGACAATCTTGCGCACCGGCTCGACCAGCGATCGCAGCTCCAGCGTGCCGACGGTCGCCGACGGCAGCATGGGCGTGAAGAGGAACGTGTTCGACGGCGAGATGACGGTCACGTGGTAGTCCTTTGGATTCAGCTGCTTGAGCAGTGCCACGCTGCCCCATCCCGTGCCCAGGATGACCAGCTTCGGCTTGTGCTTGACCTCCCTGTTGTCCGCGCAGTCGTCGTCGTCTACAAAGTGGTCGGCGATGGGCAGGTTCTTGGGCCCGCCTCTCCGTGGGTTCAGCGCGAGTTCGGACACGGGAATGTCGACGGCAATCGGGTCTTCGTTGTATGTGGAGGCGTCGTAGAGGAAGAAGGCGACGACGAGACCGCCCGCGACCGCCACAAACGTGCCCAGCGTCGCTGCGGTGCGGTAGGCATAGCGGAGGACCCTGGACTTTGGTGCTGGAAGGGCTTTTGTTGATATCCCTCGTGCCATCACAGCTGAGCCAGCCAGCTGAACGCGCCGTGGTGCGCTTGCACGACTCCCATTGCTGAACGACGTGCGCAGTGGCGCATTTGCTGACCGCGGCAGTCTTTTGCATAGCAGCGCAGGCCTGGATGTGACATTGTAGACACGCCTCATCGACGCCGCCTGCCGTGGGAGCATTGCACTGTTGGCGTGCAGCGGCACAGCTGGGACAGAGAACCTGCGGAAAAGAAGCCAATTGCGCCGGCCTGATGCACAATTGCAAATTATCCTATCAGTACCATGGAAAGGCAGAAAAGAAACGAATATAGGTAGGGAATGGGGATTCAGGTGTGCGACGTTGGGAAATGTTTATCGGCTCCAGGTTTACGTCACCAGTACATCGGAGCTGGACCATCGCGAACCAAGCTTTGGTGGGTCCCATGCGTGCAACGTGCATCCGCACACTTCCATCAGGTCTAGCACGCCTAAAGTTTGACACCAGATGGCACATGTTGATAGATAAAATGCTGCTAATAGTACAGTAAGTCTAGACGCGAGCTGCTCGAGCAGTCTACTACATTGATCATGGTATACACTATGTACAAGATTCAACACGACCAGATACCCACAGTGCCGTCCTTGCGGCCTTCGACAAGGTATCCGTCTTTTATCCTAACCCGCTCGATCAACGAGTGCGATGTCTTGTCGTCCTTGTCGACACCCACCCCTGGGCCGCAGCTCCAGTGGCGGCCATCCGTCTTGTCGTACACCTTGACTACAGATTCGCCCGCGGCCGACACGATGTGGCGCGCGTCAAACATCATGCTGGTCACGGGGTTGTCGTAAGCGTAGGCGTCAAAGATGGAGCCAGTTCGGAGATCCCATATCTGTACCAGGTTAGCACTCACGTCTGTTGACAGCGTTGGTCAACTCACTCTTATGCTCCTGTCTGCGCTACCAGTGACGAGATGCACGTCGTCAAATTGGAGCGCAGTGACAGGCCCGGTGTGTCCAACGAGGCTGCGGTGGACTTGTCCGCTCCGCAGATCCCACAAGCGCACCATACCGTCGGCAGTACCGCAAGCCAGCGCGGCATCGAAGACCTGGATGGCCCCGACAAAATCGGCCGAGGCATCCATGTGTCGCCCAGTTGGCCTCCATTCACTGTTGCTTGTGTTCGTGGCTGTTGCCTGCGCGGCAGCCCAGAGGACATCTAGTGTCTGCACGCATCGTCCCTTGACCAGATCCCATTGCCGCAATGTCTTGTCCGCCGAGCCAGACACGAGCGTATCGCCCTTGAAATGGAGGGCAGTGACCTCGTCGACGTGCGATTCTAGCGAGAAGAGCGGGACATCTTGCATGATGGTCGGCGGCGGCGCAGGCGGCGCATCTGCCGAATTTTCAAACGCCAATCCGTCGTCCTCGTCCGCGTCGTGCTTGTTGACCCGGTTGTCTTGCGGCGCATATTCTGCCCTGCTCAAATCCCATAGCCTGATCGAGGCATCCATGGAGCCTGTCGCCACAATGCTGTCTTCCACTTGCAGACATCGTACTGACGACAGATGTCCCTCCAGCATGCCTATGCAGCGGCCAGCATTGAGATCCCACACCCGAACAGTGTCGTCGAGCGAAGCAGTGACTAGTGTCCCCCATGGCGCATCGAAATCGAGCGCTGTGATGGTATCGTTATGCGCAGGTAGCTCTTTGATCTTGGATCCCGACTCCAAGTGCTCGTGCAATACCCGCATAGACTGCCGACGCACTGGTTTTCGCGCCTTCTTCGACTTGGACGTCGGTATCTTTTCGTAGATAGACTCGGACATGAAGGTCTCGGATATGGCTTCACTGCCTGCCGTCGTGGGTCGCGAGTCCTCCTTGGGCGGGGCAAGCGCGGCGGCGTCGTCGAGCTCTTCCTGCAAGTCTTCCATGTCGTTGTCCACCGTCAGCAGATCCTGCTCGAGGTCCGCCTCTTGCATCTCCAGCCCCGCCAGGCGCTGCAGCACCAGCTTGCGCATAGTGTTTAGGTTTGCGATCTTGTTGTCGATCTCGTGTATCTCGGCCACGCACATGTGTTTGCGCACGCCCATCATCTCGAGCTGGTGGGTCATGGTGTTTTTCTGGCTCTTCAGCTTCTGCATGGATGGCGGAAGCTTCGAGTCTTCATCGTCGTCTAGCCCGGCCCCGATCAGTCGCTGGCCACGTGCGTTGTGTTTGCCATGCTTGGTGGCGCCAGGCTCGTCCGGTATCGTCGCCTGGAAGCCCTGGAAGAGAGAGTACTCGTTGTTGTCTTCGGGTATGTTGGCCAGCAGGTCGTCGGGCACGAACGACAGCGCCCGTTGCTGGATCTCGGGCACGGAGATGCGCGAGCGCACAATCTCTCGCGGGGTGGTCTGGGCGAAAGAGAAGACGGATCGCTGGATCATTGGCCGGCGCAGTTCGCGGTGCAGCTCGCCCAGAGCCGTCTGGTAGTGCTGGGTGACGCCCTCGGTGCCTATCAAGCTCCCAGCAGTGGCGGTGACTTTGCGGCCAAAAGCTTGCAGTTGGCGCGACTGTAGCAGAGGTTAGCATCACACGACGACAGCAAGAAGGGCAAGGTGGAAGCTACGTCGGGCAGGCCGTCCATCAGGCTTGCTTCGAGATTTTCCTCGGGTATTCTGGGCCGTGGGCTGGTGGACCGCCCCCGTGATGGCGACCCATCACGGTCAAACGACGAGGCCATGCAAGCAGCGGACGGAGACAAGAGCAACGCAGTCGACGTCGACGTCTTCTTATGTCATCATCACCATCATCTCGTCTGGGTCATTAGTAAGCTCGCGGTCGGTGGGAAATGGCCAATGCGCCGCTGTCGCGTGGTGATGGTCGTGGGTGCAGGTGTTTTGGTGTTGCACTGCAAGCTCGGACGCCATCATCGTCATCCGCCATTTGCTAGGCTGCGTGTACTTCTCCGAAGCCGCAGTCAGCCAACAGGAGCTGAACAACATGTGTGCTCGTACTCTTCACCCTCGTGCTACCACTCTCGCGACGACTCTAGCACACAATGGATGCGGCGATTGACCTCTCAGACGCCTCCAAGGCATTGGACCTGGGCAACATTCGTTTCCAGCTCATGTACATCTTACACTAAATTTGGCATACACAATATATGCTGACACTATGCAGTCGAATGGAGGATACAATCACCTTCCACCTGATTGAGCGGGTCCAGTTCCCTCTGAACAAGACCGTCTACGTCCCCGGCGCCCTCGACATTGGCAACAGCAAGCTCAGCCTCCTCGACTGGATGCTCAGCGAGCAAGAGCGCCTGCAGTCCCTCGTACGCCGCTACCAGTCCCCCGACGAGTATCCCTTCTTCCCCAAAGTGCTCCAGGAACCCATCCTCCAGCCGCTCAACTACCCCAAGATCCTCCACCCCAACGACGTAGTCCTGAACGACAAGCTCAAGGACTGCTACATCAACCACATCCTGCCAGCAGCATGTGTCCAAAAGGCTGGTGGTGATCAGGGAGAGTCGCAGGAAAACTACGGATCAGCTGCTACTTGTGATGTCCTCACACTCCAAGCATTATCGCGAAGGATACACTTTGGCAAGTTTGTCGCAGAGTCAAAATTCCAGAAAGAGCCCGAGCGCTTTGCTGCACTCATCAACGCCGGGGACAGGCAAGGGATCGACGAGGCCATTACGAATTCGGCCGTGGAGAAGAAGGTGCTGGAGAGGTTGAGGCTCAAGGCTATCACTTATGGCACCGACCCTGATTCTAGCGCGAATGGCTTCTCTAAAGTCAACGCAGATGCTGTGGTTGCCATGTACAAGGTATTGGACTCCGTCGACTGTGGGAAGTACTTGGGACATCATGTGCTGACTTGTGCTAGGACTGGGTGATCCCGCTGACAAAGGAAGTCGAGGTTGAGTACCTCATGCAGCGACTCAAGGGCACGCAGTGGGAATAGCAGGACGACCAACACATTGTAAATATATGGTGAACCTTCGATCATCACAGCCCTAAAAGAACAGTCCATTTCCAACAAGCAGTCCCACTTTTCGGTGCAGCGAGAGCTGGACTTACCTCCTGCTCATTGATGACATACCACTTTATGTCAGCAACCACTGCGCTATCCGTGCAAGCCATCACGCAACGATGGACCAGGCGCCTGGAACGATACGGGTCTGCGAAACGTTCAATTGCGGACGCTAACCCTGTGTCAGCGGTGCGACATGCATCACAACTGCCAAGCTTCAGCCAAGCCCAAGCTTTACGTTCCATCTCTGACGTCCAAACCGTCTCAGAACTACATAGCTCGCTTTTTCCACCTATCTCGGTATCGTATACTCCACAACAAGCCGATACGGATTGATCGAAGCGGCACATTGTTAATTCTCATTGGTGGCTTTTCTTCCGCCAGCTTCCTTGTGACATTTTGCTGAACGCTATCATGTGTTGCGCAAAGTAGCTAGAGCCGACACAGCTTAGCACAGTGCGATTCGAAGCCTGAGGACGGACGTGCCGTCTGTTGTGCGGCATTGAGCGGAGTCTGAACTTGATGAGCTCGGTCAAACGATGCGCGAACTACTCCGACCATTTCCAGCATAAGAAACCCTGAGCCCAACCTGCATGTTAAGTTTGTTACTATCATCAAGCGTTTCCATCGTTTCCTCGTTTCTTGTAAACACTTTACCAGCTCGACGCTGTTTCTCTTCGTTCGCCTATTTATACCCTAACACAGCTGTGCTGTCTTCGTTATATCAATCACCCAGACACCCTGCAGAATACTCAAATCCTGTTCGCCACCATGCACTTCCAGTCCCTCTCCATCCTCTCCCTCGCCGCCCTCTCGGTCGCTCTCCCTGCATCCCTCCAAACGCGCCAAGCCGGTGTCCTCCAAGCAACTACTTTCAACGACATCTCCATCGCTGGTGGCGTCGCCGGTAATGCAGAGGAAGAGGCCGCAGCTGTTTTCTCGGCACTCAATCTCAACGACCTAGCCAGCGTCTCCAAAGCTGACCTTGACTTCTTGAACGAAGTGAACCAGGTCGCGAATGATGCGGAAACCGATGCATTCAATCCCGCTGTTGAAGCGGCGACGGGAGCGGCTGCTGATGCGGCGCAGGTACGCACAAATCTAGATATATCTCTCCTTCGAGGCTGACAAGTAATATAGCGAGGCAAGATCAAGAACAAGGTTCTCAAGCTGATGGCGACGGTGATCAAGCTTGAGGCTCAGGAGGCTCAGGGCCAGGATGTGGCAGCCAAGTTGGCGGAGGAGACGAAAAAGCTGGACAACAATATTGCGACAGACAAGAAGAATGCTGGAAAGGCAAGCACGGCTGTTCCGTTTGATGCGGCTATCCAGGCTTAGAGGACTGTATTTGCCGGATATAGTCGGTGGCTCTGCGCAATAGACGGTGCGAAGCCCATGTGAGGCAACATATTCAATTTGCACCATGGACAAGTATTCCTCGGACACCTTAAAGATAAACTTTAGTCAAAAATCTGCCAGATATATACTTTCTAGCGAAGCTACTCGGTCACCTACGGCGTAGAGCTGCAATGACGTGGACGAGCATCAAATTAGACCATAACACTTGTTTCCATCTTATGCGCAAGGACACACTAAAGACCTTTGGAAGATTTCGCGAGTGTACCTAGGCGCTACGAGGTCGTCAATCCGTTTGGGGAACATCAAGGGTGAGTTCGACTCAGTACCATGATCATGCGCTCCTTTAGGTGGTCCGGTGCGTATTGCTTTGTGGAGTACATCAGAACAAGCCATAAAGTGAGAATATATATGATGTTTGTAGAGACAGGTTTGACATCGTTCTGCGACCATCATAGGTTCTTTTTGAGCCCCAGAAATCATCTAGCAGGTTTAGATGATTTGCACAAGGTCTTGCACTTTGGCAATGTAGTCGACATCAGCCGTGCCAAACCCTATTCGCCTGTATTCATTCAAGCGACCAGTCGATGCTACCACGAGGATGCGATAACGTTTGAGCATATAACGCTCAATCTCAAGATACTCACGATATCTGCTCACCACTATGCAGTATACAGTCTGTGAAAGTGTCCAGCTCTTGATGTCGAGGCTTATCCATCCAACCTTTTTTCCGGTAGCATTGAAAAGGGTGTAGCATTGAAAAGGGTGTAGCATTGAAAAGGGTGTAGCGGCCGCTATAGAACTGTAGCGTGCATTTTGTGACAATGCCCAGGTCTGACAGTAAAGCTTCCTTACGCTGGGGATAGAATGATAGATTCTTGTTCAGGGACAGAGTGCCGAAGGGATCCGCAAGGAACTCTGCCCCGCCGGTACACACCATCCAGGACCAGGAGGGCATGTAACCATTATGCTCGATCATCTGTGCATCTGGTTCTACTGATTTTCAGGACAGATTGCGATGCAAGAAGGCCTGGAAGATGCCGAATCGGGTCTCACAGCAAAGGGCTGCCGTCAAGCTTTCTTCCAGTCCCTATATGGCAGTTTTCCTATCGCATTGGTTCGTAAGCCCTCTTCTCGTGAAGTCCTGGATGAAGTGAGAAACATAGGATTCCAATCGATCAAGGTTGAGTCCTGCCCGCATGAGACGCATGGGGAAAGCTGGATCGAGAGCAAAATAGGTATTGTCCAAGGGACTACGGGTGAGGCGTTGTTAGCCAAAACTAGCATGTTCCAATCAGGATCGCTTGCCTGTTGAGTTTGATAAGATTCTCGCAATAGAGACCTTGACCGCAAGTCCAGTACATCTGGTTCGTACCGAAGTGAACGGTTCGCCTTGCAAGGACAGTCTCCTGCATAACTCAGGCCCGTGAATTGAGCGAGCTATTGCCAATGCCCTTATCGTAATCATCTATATCAGTCGAGACGAAGAACTTGTTGCCCTGATCGTCGTGGACAAAGATGTTCTCAGATTCGTGGTAGCGATCGAGAAAGCCGTGGTAGGAATCGTTGGCGGCTGCTGCAGCAATTGTACAATAGGCCTGGGAGTACACATTGTACATCCGGACTGATTCGCGTCTGAAGTCTGCACCGTCATCATCGAACTGTACTATGCAGAGAGAATCAATCCAGAGGTATGGAACCCCAAGACTCTTTGCTACCGTGACAGCATCCTGAAAGGTCTTCGGCAATTCAGAGACATGAAAGGCCTTCTGTCTCCTCGCTAAAATTCCCTGGCTGCTGCAGTATGTTCTCTTCTGACTCTCGGAAAGGTCGCCCCAGCAATGGGACAGTGCAATGTAGTGGTCGCTCCTTCGTTCTTCTGCATTTACGAGCCGTATGCAACCCGGGGCGGACCCTAGATCCTGCAGTCCACCAATATCAAGAACTCTTGTTGGAAAAATTGTTAGATCGTCTTGGTCTCTAGTCTTGTTGCAATTGTGATTTGCATCACACCAGCGATCCCAGGCTCTTAATAGTTGAAATCGTTCCACGCGGTCAGGAACTGGCGCCATGGGGTGGCCGGTGGGTATCTGGTTCTTTCCTTGGCCAGTATGTACCTCAAAAGCGATATATGAGCGTGAGACGGCTCTGCAGCGGGCGGATGTTACCTAGTGGAGTACTGAACCTCACAGCGCGCCTGCCTCGGTGACCAATTCGCAGTGCTGTAGTGTTACGAAAAAGTGTGACTTTGCCACTTTCATCGACATTATCAAGGAATGACCGCACGAGCAAGCTGCAGATGCGAAATTGCTCTGCACTCCTGAGAATCCTCGCCAAATCAACTTCAATCGATCTGTCTGCAAGGTCTTCCACAATGTGCCTGCAAATAGAGCACACCGGGTGGGCAGAAGTAGGTAGCGATGATGGCCTCTCGGCGCAGTACGTGCTAGCAAAAGCATCTTCAAGATCAGCCAGCCACCTGTTATACTTGTTCACCCTGTGGTCCTAAAGCAATAGAAAGCAGTGCGTTAGCAAGATTATTTATCGTAACTAGCCTCGACCCACTTACCATTTTGGAGTCAATCTTTTCCAGCTGCAATTATCAGTACTTAGCTTCTGAAACAAGTATGACCACAAGGCTGTGGAGCGAGTGACCCACCCATTCTTGACCGCTTTCACGGCTCTTAGGGCGCACGTCAGCTGTAGACTGTACAGTTTCTTAACCAGATACGCACCCATTTGGGCTGTGTCCAACTCGGCCAAGTAGGGATCTCTTCTTCCATCTTACCGTCTGCAACAGCTAAGAACTGGTCTCATGCGCCCCGCATCGAATGGTGGAATGTACCCTCATCATCGTATCCTATGCCTTTTGAAGCGTTCAATCGGGACTGTTTCCGAAGCGTCGAATCCTCGTAGTCGTTTTTCACTTGATCCTTGATGCCCTTGAAGTTCTTCCCCAAGTACTTGACAAATTCGCTCTTGCTGTTGCAGCCTGCGATATTGGCATGTGTGTAATTTTTCACCGACTGAGTCCAGCCGTTGATACTCGTCCCCCAATTTGTGGAATGTTCCTGGGTGAAGTGGAACTCGTCGGCCATGTTCGCGGATGCACTTCGCATATGCCTGAGCTTATCAGCCTAGCGAGGGCGTCTTACCCGCGCGTTTGTATCGTAGCATGCGTATAAGACAAAGAAAGTCGGCAGCAAGTGAACGATAGAGGAAAAGCCGGGTGCGGGTAAAAGTGAACTTATGAGCAAAGATAACAATATCAGCCTAGTAAGCTCTACTAACGCTTGCTGCAAAGGTAAAGCATGTTAATTACCCCGCTTTAGCACGAGGAAATATAGACTAAAACAACGCTATATTATAAGCTTTAATACTCTAACGTTCATTATAAAGTAGACTTTATAGTAATATATAACGTGTTTCATAAGCGAGCCGCCACCCCTCAACCCGCGCACCACCTGCGCGCAACTATTGCACAACGCGCAACGCACTTGTTAAAAATTGTAGTAAGCTAATTTATTCTTCAGATTCATCGCTATCCTCAGGATCTACTAGTTCTACCTTACAGGTGCGAGAGTTGTGTCCATTCTTGCCACAACGCCCGCAGTGCTTTGCGCCGCGCACTTTAGGCGCAGGCTCTTCGCCAGCATTACGCTCCCTACCTGCCCTCTCAGCGATCAAGGCCTGTACTTCCCCTACTGTTAGGGTCTCCTCTGTCCGAATATACTTGCGTTTTCTTGATCAACGCTTTATAAGCTCGTCAATTGCGCTTTGCATACGCGCCTGTCCCTCCTACAACAACACTATATTATATGCGATTTGCTGCGCACCTTTACTTAGCTAGCGAATCTTTTCATCTAATAAGCTTATAGAGGACCTTTGACGTTTTCAAATTCTCTGTCGAATGAGCGTAGACTGCGCCTCAATCTCGCGCGCATTATGCGGTGTCTGCGCCTCCAATGCGCCCTGTACTGGTGATGATGGTACTAGAGTCTGCAACCTTACGTCAAGCTTCGATAGAACAGCGTCTGGGTTATGTAGGACCAGTCCAGCACCTCTAAAGCCTGCCTTGATATTCTCTACCGTTAAAGACTGTTCAAATGCTGGCTTAAAGGCTTAGAGGAAAGTTTCCTTGCTGACGAAACATATACAGTTGCGTGCTAAGGCCGAGATCTAGTCGCTGTACCTGCGCTTCAACAGCGCGAAGCAAATAACATCAAGAGGCTGTAGCAGGTGCGATGAATGCGGAGGCATGTAGCGAAGAATAATATTCTTCTCCTTGCAAAGATCCTAGAATTCAAGCGAGCTATGGCTCTCATGGCCATCAATTATGAGCAGCCAGTGCGCACCTACAGCGCTTGACTTTGTATGCTTGTCAAAGTGCTCTAACCAGGCAAGAGCAAGCTGATTGTTCGTCCAGCCGTTAGGGCTTACTTCGAGGATCTAATCGCGTGGTAGGTCTTCAAAGCAGGTGTTGATAAGTACGCTGCCCGCAAGACAACGAAGGGTGGGAGCAGGTGACCTGCAGCTCCAACGCCTTAGATAATAATAACCCACGCACGGGTGCCAGGCTGGATAATCTTCTTTGTTCTAGCTGCTTCTGAACCAGTAATAACCATCTGCGCTAAAACCTTGCCTATTATAAACCTAGTCTTATCAAAGTTGTAGATGTCGCTGTCTATAATCCCCTATTTCTATTTAGTCTCCTGTATCAAGTCGAACCAGCGCTAGATGGCCACAGGATTCTTACAGGTAGCTTACTAACAGGGTTGCTGGCTCGTGATCTGAGAAGTCTATCTGCTATTTCTCGTACAATAGACCTCAAGGGCGCAAGACCTCATGCAGATTGCTTAAGAACCCTTCAGACTATAGCCTCCTCTTCTAGTTTTGTCAGGCGCTTTGAGTTCGCTTCATAGTCGCGTCGCATGCGCTTTCTAGCGCGTTAGTTACTTAGCGTTTTTCAAGGTACGTTATATACGTCTGCAGCGTGTATGACGCTGCAAACGCGTTGCGCTTTAATATCAGAGATAACCGAACACCATCTTTTTGAAGTGAGCAAAAAGTCGATTTTCATCGATTTTTCACCTTCATCCATCTCAAATGCCTTCCTGAACTCGTTTTCCAACGTTTGCTTGCCGCTGCAGGCGTTGTGGCAGGCGCGCTGTCCCTTTGTTGCAGCTGAGGGCTTCGTGACCCCTCAGTTGAGCTGAAGTCTCTTCAGCTGGTCTGTGCGCTAAGCAGTTCAGCACTCGGTTGAAGGCAAACCAGGAAAACAAGGCAGCCAGCATGGCCTTACACACAACAATTGGAGAGGGAGGAGACCAAGGACTGGCATTGCCTTGCCTTCACACCCATATCCTCTACAAACTAATGGCTCTGCCTCTGCTCTATGCAGGGCCATAACAAACAACAGAGCACCGGCTCTCAACCGCAAACAAGGCAGCCAGCATAGCCTTACACACAACAATTGGAGAGGGAGGAGACTAAGGACTGGCATTGCCTTGCCTTCACACCCATATCCTCTACA